>PVIC010007305.1:0-51367 GCA_004025085.1 Thryonomys swinderianus | reverse complement strand
TGTAGTTTGAATAACAGAAAGAACTGAAAGATAGTACTGCAGTAACCCTTAGCTGTGTAATGGTCTCTACCACACATAGTTGCTTTGGACAGTAACTGTTTACTGCTGCTCATCGTTAGGGGCTGGCCGGGTATGCTGCTGACCTGGTTCCCTGGAGGTCCGGAGTCCCAGCCCAGCCAGTGTCAAGTTGTCAGTGCCCATTCTGACCTCTGTCTAGATGCCCATGGGCTGACTGGGCTTCACCTGGGCACGGTCCACTTTTCTTCATCTCCTGGTGCCACAGTCTGAATGTGTGCTCTTCACAGTTCCCATTGGGATTTGATCTCTGCTGTGGGACGTTCAGGAGATGGGCTGTTGGGAGATGAGGAGGCCATTAGGGCTCCAGCATCATGAAGGAGCCCATGATCTTATGAAATAGGCTTTGGAGGAAGTTCCCTTCTCTGCTCTGCCTCCTGTCATGTGAGGACACACAAGGCACCAGAGTGACCTTGGAAACAGAGAGAAGCAGAAGCCTTCATTCTGTAAGTGCTGCACCTGGGTCTTGGATGTTCAGTCTCCAGAAACATGAGAAATAATGTTTTGTTTTTTATAAATTTCCCAATTAGTACAATTTTGCCATAGCAGCATAAATGAGCTAAATCACATGATTACCTCAGAATTCTGAGAGGAAAAGGGGAACAGAGAGAGGGAAACCTAGTAATTGAAATAAATAAATACATAAAATGAAAGAAGATCTAATAAAGCAGCCTAGGGATATAGCTCAGTCCAGAGGCCCTGGGTGCAATCCCGGTACTATGAATAACAACAACAGCAATAGCACTTCCACTGGGTTGAAAACTCCCAGATGCCCCATGACAGGTCCTCTGGTAATTACTAAGAGATTGTAGTGTCCAGTGCAGGCCACTCCTATGGGCAGTAGGTTAAATTTTGCCTTCAAAGTGTGCTATAAGCACTTTAGTCTCTATCGCTCCATTTCAGACTCAAAAACCTTTTTTTATTTTCCTCATGCCTTGAACTGCTTCAATAGAGAATCACTGCTTTGGGTTGAGCACAAGCCTGCCATGTGTGGCCATTGGTAGGAGTAATATGCATTAATTACCTAGTTGAGCAGATCTGGGGTTCTTCCTCCCAGGCTCCTTCTATTTTCCTTAAGGATTCTCTCTTAACTGTTTGTTCTATATTCCAGGAAAGAACATGGTAAGGGTCTGTCACCTCTGTGTAAGTGAGTTGATTGCTTTCTTAAACATATATTTATTGAGAACTTACTATGTGCTGGGTCTTCTTCCAGGCACTGGGGCTGGATAAAGACTCTGCCTCTATGGAGCATACAGTCAAGTGTGTTTGGGGTGGGGGCAGAGACTCAGGAAATTCAACAATCCATGAAATACAGACTCTGCTCACACTATGATGGAAACAAGGCAAACAATGGATACTGGGCAGCTGGGATTGGCTGGGGATGGGGAGGAGGGCAGGGGGGAGGGAAGCTGAGGACAACCAGGCGCTCGTACCTCCTCCACAGTCTTGCTCTATGACTGTAGAAAGGATGATTTAGTTCTAACAAACAAATAAATCCAGAGAAGTCTGATCCATCATATCAAACACATTAGTCATGATTCCCTCAAGGTCTGGATCTGTGGACGTGGAAGGAGCCTGGGAGGAAGAACCCCAGATCTGCTGAGCTAGGAGCCCTGGGCAAAGGCTGTGTAATCTCCAGTGCCCATGTAACGTTGGGCCAATCTCTCCTTGCCCTGATGTCCTGGCTCCTGGCCTCTAGATTACAGGCATGGGACTCACAGCTGTCTACTGCCGTGGCTGTGTGAGGTGGCCAGCACCTTCCTGGGGCTTTTAGCACTGCTCCAGGAAGGCAGGCAGCCCCTCACGGTCTGGTGTCTGCTCTCAGGTGCTCTCTGCCTGGTTGTACAGGGTCCCTGCCTCACTTCACTGGGTTCCAGCTCTGGGCTATCTTTTCATTTAAGTGTTTGATCTTAGTCTAGACAGTTGGCAAATGACGGGGCCTGGTGTGTGGCAATCTGGCCTGGATACTGTTCCAAAATGGCACTGTTCACTATTGGTTCAGTCCAAATGCTCAATTGCATGCTGAGTTCTGTGCTTTCAACATGTCCCCTCTCCAAGAATAAGAGCAAGTGGTATTGTGCTTCACAAGCAGGGTCTGCATCTAGTGCCCACTGGGTACCAATGAGGTAGGACCCTTGCACCGAACCCTTGTGTCAGTCCACAGTGGGCACCATTGCTACCATTTTGTAGCTCAGAGAGGGGAACCCAGTGGGTGGTAGAGATGGAGTTCTGCCTATGATCGCAAGACTCAGAAATCCAGGCTCTCTCCACCACGCTGTTCTGTGGTCCTGTCACTGATCACACCTGTCTTTGCCTGAGACTCGCTGTTGGCATCTCCTCCCTCTGCAGCATTACACAAAGGAGCACTGCTGGCTTCGGTGATTTGCCCAAACTCACCCACAGTGCTGGACAAATACTGCACCTCCACGCTCTGGCTACAGTCTTGAAGCTGATTGATGCCTTTTCCCATCTGCCCAGAGTCATCAAGGAAAGTGGAGGTCCTCATCTTCTCACATCTACCCACAGGTTGGTGACAGAATTCATTTTCCTGCTCAGTCTCTTCCTTTGACAAAAGTAAATAAAATAGGGCAGAAGTGGTGTTTTGTCCTGATTTGGACTTGACAGTCCCTGCTGGAGATAGGTGACTTCACAGTGGTAAGAGGCAGAAAGCAGGGCCCGTCACCAGTGTGGGTGTGCTGGGCTCATTCAGAGAGCAACCTCCCAGGAGCAAGGCCTTCCGCCAACCTCATCTCAGCTAGTGTATAATTGAAGCAACATTTTCATTCATCTCTGTGTCCATCCTTTCGGCCAGTCACTTGCACACGTCACAGGGACAAGGTTCTGACGTCTGGCTCTTGCAACTGGCAGGATGCTTGGAGGAAGCTGAGGGGTGGCAGGGTTTGGGACCTTCTCTTCTTCCCACACAGCAGGCTCTGCTTGTCCCCACCTCTCCTACCTTTGCTCTGCCCCCGTAGCCACTTCATCCAAAGCTGCTTCTGCTCTTAGTCAAATGAAAGCTGCCCTCACCATCAGGGCTGTATTCCATGAAGAGGTTCTGCCTTCTGAAGTTTCTCTTAATGAGGAAGAAGTCTCTTTCCCAGAAATCCCCAGGAGACCTTTCCTGGGAAATTCCTGCCCACACTCGTTGAGATTGGTCAGGGCTCCACGGGTTCCTGATCAATGTGAGTGTTGCTGAGTGAGGCCAGGCTAACGCCGGGTTCTGTGAGGTGAGGAGCTGGCTTCTCAGAGAGAGGCAGCAGTGCCCATCACCCACCAACAGGAACACTTCAAGTTCTGGAATTAGGCCTCTTTGGACATGCAGATGAGCTTATTAGGGAGTGTTGTCAAATGCCATATGCAGAGGTTTTCGGTCAAATCGCCATAGCTTTCGAGCCACAAATTAGCCTACCGCTGGGAGAAAGGGGGAAGGAGACTCTTAACATGATTTGATAAAGGGTGAGCCCACCAAAGCACAGCGGAAGAGGATTAGAGAACAGAACCGACCTGTGTGTCAGCCCCCACCCTGGAGATGGACTGAGGCTTACAGTACAAGTGAGGGTGCTGCAGCAGGAGAGACTGAAGGGAGTGGGTGAAGGCCAGATGTGAAGAACTTGGGACTGGACTGTATGCACAGTGAAGGGAGTCATGGGGCCTGGGAGAACACAATGGCTCAGGGCAGTGCTGAAGAATGGATGCAGGGCCATGGCCACTGGAGGACACGATGACAGTGATAGATGGAAACTGCTTAGACATGGACAGAGCAAGTGAATCAAGAGAAGTGGAGGGATCCAGTGGGGCAGGGAGTAAGGGAACAAGGAAGACTTGAAATAAGACCCCCAGGTTAAAGGGGACCCTTGAGAAGGAATGTATCATATGAGTCCATCCATTTTCTGTTACTATAACAAAATACCCGATGTTGAATACTTTATAAGGAAAATAAGTTTATTTTGTTTGGCTCCTGGTTCTGGAGGTGAAAGACAAAGGGGCCACATCTGGTGGTAGCATCCTTGCTTTCAAAGTTCCGAGGTGAGTACAGGGCATCTTATGGTGAGACACAGGGAATGTGGGTATGTGTCCTCTGCCCCCTTGTCCTCTTCCTATAAGGCCACCAGTCTTCAGTCATGGGAGCACCAGCTTCATGACTACCTAGTCCTAGGCTAAGTCACCTCTTATGCTGTTTCTATCATCTGACTCTCTCACAACAAAGATTAAATTTCAGCCTATGAACCCTTGGAGGAGGCATGGAAACCATGTCAAACCAGGCAGGGGCAGTGTGAGTCCTGCCTCACAGACATGTTGACTTGCAGTGGACATGACAGGGCAATATAGTGGCAAGCAGAGAAGTGTAGGGGACAAGGAAAGGAGATGTAACTAGAAACTCTGCATTTAAGTCGTAGTCTCCTGTGAGCCAACAGAACAAGGTGAATTAATTAATATATAGATAGAAATGAGACTTGGAGAAGAAACTGAGCTTGGGACTGATCCACGCTGCTCTGGGGAGCAAAGACAAAAGACCCTGAGCTTGGCACTATTTCATTCAGCATGTCAGGAGTAACAAATGCAACAGGTCATTCAGAGTCAGTGGGTTCATACATTCTAGAACAATGAAGGTCCCAGGGAGTCTTCAGCTGGTGTATATCTACCCTGGAGCATCACAGCATATGGGACCACTGGGGTCTTTGTTGTTACAGGATGTGAAGATAAAGTTATGTCTGGACATGGCCTACAAGCAGGAAAACCAGGACTAATCATAGTTTTAACTGTGAAATTATATTTTCCGCCAAATTATATAGGATTTCTCCCAACAGAGAAGTACAGGAGCCTGGCCAGAGGAAAGGAGTCTGGGCTGAGGACAAGGGTTCTGGGTGCAAGTCACCTAGGAGGCAGTGAAACAGTAACTGGGAGGATGATCATTGCAGGAGTATGTGGGGTAGAAGGATAGAGAAATAAGCCTCCTCATCTGTATAACTGGCCAGCTTTCTGCTGCTGGAACACAGTGGGAAGAGGATTAGAGAACAAAACTCATGTGCACAACTTGAAGAAGGAGAGGTTTGTTTGCCTTATGCTTTCAGAGCTTTCCTTTCAGTCCACGGTCAACTGGTTTCTAGGGAGAAACTTCCTGGGAGGAAGGGTGTTGTGGTGCAAAGCTGCTTGAATCATGGTGGCTAGGAGTAGAGAGGTGCTGGAAATGGAGGGGCCAGAGATCAGACATAGTCCCCATGGTCATGTCTCTTGATACAGACACAGCAGAAGTGCCTTTAATAATCCAAGCTAATCAAGGTGACAAACCAACTTAACCATCATGACACGGGAGACTGAAAAGATTCAGCTACAGTGGTAAAAGGTTCAGCTGTAGAGACCGCAGATGGAGCGCCCAGTATCCCTTGTTTGGCTGGGCTCCTTGTATCTCAAAGACAGTGACTGGGCTGGGGTGGTGCTGACACCAGACAAATGGCTTCCTAGCAGTGAAATCTGGGGAGCCAGTGGGAGAAAGCTGTGCCGCACAGAGCCCCTCAAATTGCACACATAGGTGAATAGCTCCTCCATCTCTCCTGGCCTGGCTGCAGCTGCTAGTTTGACAACAGCTCTGTGATACCCGAGCACCTGTGTGAGATCCAGAGGACATGAGTGCATTTGTCATCGATGCTTAAACACATTATGTACAAACACATGGCTAAAGGAGAAGCCAGGGTTGCAGAATGGGCACAGAGGGAGCCATCTGTGCTACGAGACATCCTGCTACTGTTGGCTGGGTGAAGTGAGCTGCCTGTAGGATCATTTCCGCTTCAGCCTGTTCTTTTCCTCTCCACAGATAGCTTGAGAAATTTGGAGTCTCAGTTGTCAGAGCCAGTACTGGGGTGATGAAACTGGGCTGCCCCATTGAAGCTCTCCCTCTTGGTGGAGCTGGGCAGGCCACCTCTCAGCCTGGAGGAGTAGGTAGTCACAGGGTCCACTGTTGCTTTCTCTGGGTCTCTGTGTAGAGACGAGGACCACAGCTGTCAACCCTGATATCCTACTTTACAGTGTGAGAAAGTTCTTTCCTCACTCATGATTTGCTCAGTCTCGAAAACCATCATATAAGTGGGAACCTGCCCCCTCACCCTGTGACAGCTGAGGTATCGGGGAAATTCCCAAGACTCAGGACCAGAACTCAGGTCCCCTTGACTCGACAAATAGGGCTCCACTCCCTCCCCATGCAGCTCTAGACCCAGCACCCAGGAAATCTCATCTTCTCGCCAAGGCCACAGGCCACTGAGAACTTTAGGGTACTTCCTTTCAGAAAGAGGGGACACGGCTGCCTCCATTGAGGCAGGGAGGGGTTCATACAGCTGACTTCTCAGCTTAGCTCTGGACTGACTCTGGGCCATCTGACCACACAGACAGCTTTGAAGGAGCCGAGGACACATCTATGGATCTTAAGAAACAAACTCTTAAGCTCTTAGTGCAGAAACTTCAAGTGATGCACACAACAGACATCACCTCACCTCCGAGGTCTGCTCTGTTGTCCGTGCCTAAGTCTCAGCTTCACAGCTCAGACCTGCCTAGGGCTGACCATGTCCACCCCAGAGCCTGCCCCTGCCCTGGGATACACATGAACTCTTCCCTTTGAAGACCAAAACCCACTTGATCTGTGTGTCACCCTGTTCACAACTATCCAGCCCATCAGACCCACCACGCCCCTTACTCATCCCCCAGCAGTGACCTTCCCTAATATCAGCAGCTCCCTCTTTACCTATACCACCCAGCTATTCCCCTGCTGCAGCCTTTGGTTCATTCTTGAGCCTGGGGCCCCAGGCCTGGGGCCTGCTGCACACAACCCGAGAAAGTCTGCTAGTGCTCAAGGTTATTGATTTATGAAGCTGACACATCGTGGCTGACGCTTTGTCACCAGTCAAGCTGGCTGCATCTTCAGGACACTGCCCACAGCTAGGCAGAGGTGTGAGAAGACCCAGTGCAGCATATGTCAGGGCAGGGTCCTGAACACCTGGATGAGGAGGAGGGAGTTCAGCTTCCAATGGAGCCTGAGAAAAGTGCAGTCCTTGCTTCAGGAAATGATGCGGTGCTGGAGCCACTTCTGATGGAAACAGGCTCAAGGCTTCTAGCTTTTCAAGCAAACGAGAGAGGTTCCTTTTTCCCTGACCCGGTAGTGTTGGTTAGAAGTCACTTTCTATCATGAATTGCTTACTGGCTTGTCTTCTTTGTGTCTTTCCCATGCACGTTGGCTCCCTGGAAGATGAAAGGGGTCTGGAAACACCAGTGTGCTGTAACTATCCCAGCAGCACCCTCGGTGGCCCAAGAAACTCTCACCTCAACTTGCCTGCAGTATCTGTAGCCATCTTTCTTTGGAAGATATCGGTGTGATTAGAGATGGCAAGAAAAGAAAGAAAAAATACAAAAAAGATGTGTTATTGTGTTTTCTGAAAGTGATGTTTTTGTGTTGGCCTTCAGTTGGAGTTTTAATTTGCAGAAGCTGCTGAGAAATTCCCTCCAGTGGCGTTAGACTGGATGAAGTTTGGTTGGCATGTGAAGGCATCTGCTGCCTTGAGGCAGGAAGGCATGTCTCTCCCCTGCACTTCAGAGACGCCCTGCATCCACCCTGGTCCAGTTTCCTCTAAGCACTACTCTTTTTTTTCCTCTAAGCACTACTTTTACACAGCTGTTGCACACTTTCCAGGGTCACTGTCCTGCTGTCTCTCACAAGTCTCTGGCGAAAGGTGTGATTATGCCTGAAACTCAACAGTTCAGGGCCTTGTCTGACTGGTGGAATCTTTTTCTGTCTGTCTTCTTTTTTCTCTTTCATTAGCACACATTTGCAGCATGTGCAGTTTATAGTCATCATGGGGACTGGGTACAAGTACATAATGGAGCTCATTTTCTTTTTTAATCGCCTTTCCTTCCCTTCCCTCCCTTCTAATTCCTTTTTCCCTATTTTCCTGCTTCCTTGATATTATGGATCTCAGCTCATGTTTATGTCGTATCTTGTTTATACTAATTGTAGGACTTTTCTAACTCCCGTCTCCCGAGCTCTGACCGACCCTGGAGGGAGCAACTGGGTCTGGGAAGGCCTGAATTGCATCTCAAGGATGGCCCTACTTGTGGGTGTGGTGGCTCACGCCTGTAATCCTAGCACTCAGAAGGCAGAGGCAGGAGGACTGCTATGAGTTTGAGGTTTGCCTGGGATACATAGTGAACTCAGGACCATCTTGAACTACAAAGCAAGAGCCTGTCTTAAAAACAAAAACAAAAACCAAGCAAATTAAAAAAAAAAAAGAATGGTTTTACATTTTTTCTATTATCATTATAAATTTCTTTTTTCTTTTGAAAAATGTAATTTAAAGTCTAAAACAACAAATAAGAATGGCTGTCCCGGAAGAGGTGTTATGGAAACAGGCTGAATACCATCTATGAAACCTGACCCCTGCTTGTATTACTGATTATCTGGCACAGGGGTGCGAACCTGGGGTCCATGTGTTGTTCTTCTTTTAAGACAACAGGTGTTAATATATGGGTTGCTTTTTCTAAACTAAAGCCTGTATTCAGACTTCATTGCAGTGTTGGCACTTGGTGATAAATAAGTGGGTGGTGGGATGGAGTTTGAGCGCTCGGCTCTGAGAGGTTCCTGTCACTGCCTTGAGGTTGCGTGTGGTGTCCAGTGAATGTGGTTTTCACTCACTTGCCTCTCTGCCGGGTCATCGCTGAAATCGGGTCTTCTGTCAGAAAGTGCCCATTTCTGTTACCCATGGTCTCACGTGACTCTTGCAAGTCCGAGCTGGGTGATAATACCACCACCTTAACAAAGAGAGTACCAAGGTCAGAGAACTCAGGCTCTGGCCGGCTGAGGCCGAGGGGGATGTTGACAGCTCCCATCCTGCACACACCGTGGAAGGAGCGCAGGCCCTGGGAGAAGCGGCTGCTCCTGCAATAGCAGCCAGGCCCTTCTCAGGGACTTCTGCAAGCCCCATGCACAGACGCTCGTGGGGCCTCAGGGACTGCCTGCCGTTTGTCATTTGCATCGCTCTTCATCCTCCTTGCCACCTGGCCATGAGCCTTGACAGGTTCTGAGACAAACTGGCAGGAACTGGGGCCGCCCAGGTGATCTTTCAGGCCCTCTGAGATGCCTGTTCCTTGACCCAAGGGCCCTCAGGTGCCCTGAAGCCTGGCTATCTCAGGCTAGGTAATAAATGGAGCCTTTGGGTGACAAATGTCCTCACACTCGGATGATGTCACTTTGGTTTCCTGAACTTTCAGAGGCCTTGCTGTCCAGACAGGTGGTCATGATGCATCGTCATGTGCCATGTCACTCTTCCCTCTTCTCGCAAAGAAGTGAGGCTACTTTCTTTGTTCTTATAAAAGCGTAAAGATGTCCTTGCATGGAAAAAGAAACATCTGGAGGAGCGAAAGAAGAGTTGATTTATCTGACCTCCGGCCTGTCATCTGGGTGGGAGGACATGTTCCTGCATGTGACCCTGAGTGTTCGACACCACTGCCTCTTGGCACAGAGTGGTGACGGGCAGTGCCCGAGTTCAGGAGGGAGGGTGCCGCACCTCAGCACCACACAGAAAGGCTGGCAGTGTTCCTACTGCTCACTGCTTCTTTCTTCTTGTTTCCACATCCTTTTTGATTCCCTCGGGGAGATCTTTCCTCCTTTTCTGTGGGCCTAAAAGTGGCAGGCACGTGACATGATCACCAGGTGCACACGCTCCTCATAGGCAGGAAAGTGGCTGTTTCTGAGTGAACTTCCCTGAGTCCTGGAGGTTCTCAGACATCCTCCAAGAAGTGTCTTTCTCCTCATGTGGCTTTACTTACACATAAAGTTGTTCTTCATCAAGGAATAATAGTCACAAGAATGTAAAAACAAGACTTGTTCAACCTCGGTATGTTTCTTGTAGAGTTAGTTTCTACTGTGGTAAAAGCATGACTTCACAAACATGTTCTAGTGTAGTCACTTACTTCCTCCAGCCCTTGTGGGCCAACCTGGGCCTCTCATGGACTTTTAGGATATTCATTCCTACAGAAAATAGATTTAGCACTCAACCAGCAGATTTGCAAACAGTTCTTTTGAATATAGCCTATTTGCCACTATGGTCTAAAAAATAAAATTATCTTGGTTTCTCAGCTGTGGAAAATAAGAAATAGCTACAGGTTGAATGTGACTTGCTCCCATTAAAATTCATGCTGAAATCTGGTTGCCAGTGGGGAGGTACTGGGTACATAGCCCTGCAGAGGCATGCATGCCTTTCTCAAGACTGGGTTAGTTTCTGGGATGGGTTACTTCTCACCAGAGCAGGTTATTATGGCGGAAGCAGTTTCTTTGTTCCCCATGTCTCTGTGCTGTGTTCACTGGTCTTCCCCATGGCTTCTTCACCATGTGATACCCCTTGGAACCCTTGTCAGAAAGCAAGCAGGTACTGACTGGCACCATGCTTTTGGACTTCCACTATCATGAGCCAAAACAAACCTCTTTTCTTTATTCAGTTCCAAGACTCAGGGATTCTATTAGAGCAACACAAAAAGAGCTCAGAGAACTAAACCTGGAGTGTTTTAGGTCTTGTTCCAGGGTGGCAGCAGCTACTGTTGTCCCTTTCACTCTGTGAATGCCCACAAGCTTGTGCCACCTCCTGTCATGGCCAGTTCTGCGTTACCTCACAGGACTCATTGAGCCAGGGGACCATGCCCATCACTGGGTTTAATTCATTTGCAATCTGTATACAAGAAAGTATGTAAATCTGAAATGTACAGCAAATTGAGACTGCTCAGATACGTGCCCTGGGCTAACTGTCTCCATCAAGCTGGGGAACAATCCAGCGTGACAACAGGCCTCCTGGATGCTCTCATGTCAGTCATCCAGCTCCTAAGGTGGCTACTGTTTCAGGCTCTTTTATCTATGATTGGTTTTTGATTTATTTACTTAATTAATTAAAGTATACTTGAGAAACGAGAGATTGTGCAGATCTGAACTGTCAGTTCAGTGAGTTGTGACACAGGCGGCTATGTAACCACTACCTAGAACAAACTACAGACCACTTCTGTCACTGCAGACTCCTTGCAGGCCCTTTGTAATAAATCTTCCTTTTTCAGCATCCACTTTCTGATTTCTAATACTACTCAACAGTTTTTCTTGTTCTCCAATTTTATGTAAATAGAGTCTTTTGCTCTTTGTGCTTTTGGTATTATATCTAAACCATTGTGTCTATTATAAACACAATATTGTTACATATGAATAAAACATTTTTACTTATTTTCATAATCTTTTAAAAAATCTTTATTGGTATATTATATATACACATCACAATTATACTCAACATTGAGAATTTGTACCAGTATAACACATGCTTATTTCTCACTTTTCCCCTTCCCCACCCTACAATGCCCTGCCCCTGTATACACAAGCTTTGTTTCCTTTTTTTAACCATCAATTTTTTCCTTTCCCCTCATTACTCACCCCTAAACCCCATTTCCCTTTGAATATTCATTATTTCACAATATCTATCATGCATTCTAGAACTCACTTACAACTTCAGTTTCTCATACCAGAGAAAAGATAGAATATTTACACATTTGTGACCTATTTATTTCACTTATGAGTATGTCCTTAAGGTATGTCCATTTGAATATAAATGACTCATCTTCTTTATGGCAGAGTAAGACTTCATTCTGTGAAAAAAAAACAGCACATCTTCTTTATCCAGTCTAAAGTTAATAGACACTTGGGTCGTTTCCGAGATTTAGCTATCATGAATTGAGCTGCTATAAACATGGGTGCACATGTGTTGCTGCGATAGGAATCTTGTAATTCTTTTGTGTATATCCCCAGTAGGGGAAAAGCAGGATCAATTGGGACCCCTAACCCTAGTTTTCTGAGGAATCTCCACACAGATCTCCATACTGGTTGTACCAGTCTATGTTCCCACCAACAGTGGAGAAGGTCACTTTTTCTCTGCAGCCTTGCTAGCATTTGTTGCTGGCTAATTTCAAAATTGCAGTGATTCTTTGTGAAGTAAAATGAAATCTCAGTTTTGTTTTCAGCTGCATCTTTCAAGTGACCGGTGACATTGAGCATTTCTTCATCTACTTCTTAGCTGCTTTTACATCTTCCTATGAAAAGTGTCTGTTCATCTCAGATGCCCATGTTTGAAGTGAGTCTTTAAATTTGGGGGTGTGTGGCTGATTCTTTAAAGCTCTTTATATATTCTAGATAGTAGCCCTTTGTCTGAGGAATAGCTGGTAAAGATTTTTTCCCATATTGTTGGCTGTCTTTTCACTCTGCTGATGGTTTCTTTTGCTGTGCAGAAGCTTTTTAATGAGATAAAATCCCATTTGTTGATTTCTTCTGCTAGTTTTCATGCTATAGAGGTTTTGTTCATAAAGTCTTTCCATAAGCCAGTGTCTCCAGGAGTACTACCTGACCTGTTTTCCAACAGGTTTAGAGTTTCTATTTTAATATTTAGGTCTCTAATCCACTTTGATTTTAGTTTAGTACATGGTGAAAGAGATAGATGTAGCTTCAGTCTTTGGCAGATTAAAGCCCAGTTTTTCCAGCACCATTTGTTAAAGAGGCTACCTTACCTCCATTGAGGATATTTGGCTGCTTTGTCAAAGATGAGGTGACTTAGTGTGTCTGGAGTTGTTTCTGGATCTTCTAATCTGTTTCACTGATCCTCAGGTCTGTTTCATTGCCAGTACCATGCTGTTTTTATCACAGTGGCTTTGTAGTATAGTTTGAAATTGGGGATAGTAATACTCCCAGCCATCTCCTTATTTCCTAGAATTACTTTTGCTATTCTAGGTCTCTTGTGGTTCCAGACAAAATTTTGGATGATTTTCTCTACTTCTGTGAAATATGTTGTTGAGATTTCTTTTGGGATTGCCTCGAATCTACCATGTTCTTGTTGCCTAGAATTGCTTTTGCTATTCTAGGTCTCTTGTAATTCCAGATAAATTTTTGGATTATATTTTCTAGATCTGTGAAATATGCTGTTGGCACCAGTATTGCATTGAATCTGTATAATAGTTGTGGGAGTATAGCCATTTTGACTATGTTGGTTCTTCCTACCCAGGCAGAAGGGATGTCTTTCCATTTTCTGATATCCTCTTCAATCTCCTTTTTCAGATGTTGTAGTTTTCAGAGTGGATGTCTTTCACCTCCATTGTTAGGCTGATTCCTAGATATTTCATTTTTTGGATGCTATTGTAAAAGAAACTGACTCCCGAATTTTTTTCTCATTAAGTCTGTTATTTGTGTGTAAAAATGCTATTGATTTTTGAGCATTGACCTTGTATCCAGCTACACTACTAAATTTGGAGATTAAATTTAGCAGTTGTTTGGTGGAGTTTTTAGGATCTTCTAGATAAGAGTATCATGTAATCAGCAAATGACAGTTTAACTTCTTCCTTTCCTATCTTTATTCCTTTTATTTCTTTCTCTTGTCTAATTTCTAGCACTGTATTGAGCAGAAGTGGTGACAGTGGACATCCTTGTCTTGTTCCTGATCTTAGTGTGAAAGGTTTCAGTTTTTGACCACTTAAGAATGCTGGCTGGTGGGTTCTTATTAATAGCTTTTATTAGGTTGAGATACAGTGCATCTGTTCTGATTTTCTGTAGGGTTTTGATCATGAATGGGTGTTGGATTTTGTCAAATGCTTTTTCTGCATCTATTGAGTTGACCATATGGTTTTGTCCTTGAGTCTGTTAATATAGTGAATTATGTTTATTGATTTATGATATTGAACCATCCTTATCCCTGGGATGAATCCAACTTGGTCAGGGTATATGATTTTCTTGATAATTCTCTGTATTCTGTTTGCCAGTATCTTGTTGAAGATTTTTACATCAGTGTTCATTAGGAAGATTGTCCTGTAGTTCTCTTTTTTTGGTTGAGTCTTTTTCTCCTTTTGGAATCAAGTTAATAGTTGCTTCAAGGAATGAATTTGGGAGTACTGCTTTCCTTTCAATTTTTAAAAAGAGTTTGAGAAGTAGTGGCATTAACTCTTCTTTGAAAGTTTTGTAGAATTCAGCAGTAAAGCCACCAGGACCAGGGCTTTTCTTTATTTTTAGACTTTTTTTTATTACACTTTCAATTTCACAGATTGATATTGGGGTGTTTAACATTTTTATACCTTCTTCATTCAGCTTTGGAAGTTCATGTGGATCTAGGGATCTATCCATTTCTACCATTTCCAGCTTATTGAAGTACAAATTTTCAAAATATGTGTTTATTTTCCTCTGGATTTCCACTGGATTGGTGGTGATTTCTCCCTTCTTGTTCCTAATAGAAAGGGTTTGAGCCTTTTCCTTCCTTTGTTTGATAAAGTTGGCTAGGAGTCTGTCAATTTTGTTTATCTTTTCAAAGAATCAACTCTTAGGGGTTTTTTTTGTATAATTTTCTTTGTCTCCATTGAATTAATTTCTGTCCTGACCCTTATAATTTCCTCCCTAGTACAAGCTTTGGGTTTGTCTTGTTCCTCTTTTTCTAGTAGCTTGAGGTTCAGTGTTAGGTCATTTATTTGAGCTTGCTTTATTTTCTTGGTGTAGGTATTTACTTCTATAAATTTCCCTTGTATAACTGTTTTAATTGTATCCCATAAATTCCTGTAAGTTGTACTGGGAGTATCATTTAATTGTA
Source organism: Thryonomys swinderianus (assembly GCA_004025085.1). Taxonomy (NCBI): domain Eukaryota; kingdom Metazoa; phylum Chordata; class Mammalia; order Rodentia; family Thryonomyidae; genus Thryonomys; species Thryonomys swinderianus. The sequence goes on along the minus strand of PVIC010007305.1, from coordinate 36,668 downwards.
AAAACTGTTTAATTTCCTCTATAACCCACTGGTTGGGCAGCAGAGTATTATTCAATTTTCATATGTTTGTGAGGGTCTTAGAATTTATTTTACTATTCAGCTCTAATTTCAAGACACTATGATCTGACAGTATACAGGGGATGATAAATTCAATTCCTTTGTACTTACTTAAACATGTTCTATGAGCTAGTATGTGGTCTATTTTAGAGAATGGCCCATGGGCAGCTGAGAGGAGTGTATATTTTGACTTTGTCAGGTGAAATACTCTGTAGGCATCTATTAAGTCCTTTTGTTCAAAGGTTTGGTTCGGTTCAAGCATTTCATTATTGATTTTTGTCCAGTTCATCTGTTCAGTTGTGACAGTGGGGTATCGAAGTCCCCTACTATTATTGTATTAGTGCTTATCAGGGTTTTCATTTCTTTTAATATTTGTTTTATATAGTTGGATGCATTGGAATTTGGTGCATAAATATTTATGAATGTCATCTTTTTCTCTTGGATTGTTCCCTGTAAAAGGATGTAGTGTCCTTCTTTTTCTTAATCAGTTTTGGTTTGAAATCTATTTTGTCTGCAAATAGGATAGCCACTCCTGCATTTTTGCAGTTTCCTGTCATGTGGAGAATTGTATTCCATTCTTTTACTTTCAGTCTATGGCTTTCTTTCTGAATTAGGTGTGCTCTTGCATTCAGCATATTGTAGGATCTTGTTTCTTAATCCATTCTGCAGTCTATGTCTTTTATTTGGCACATTGAGGCTATTGAGATTAGTAGTTATGACTGATATAGCCCAATTTATACCTGTCATGGTGTTTTCCTGTTCTTGGCTCTTTTATTCTTTGCTTTTCCCCTTTCTGCTGAGATCCTTTTCTTGCACAATGAGTTCACTCTACTGGGTCTCATGAGTTTCTGACTTTCATTTTTTTTCCCAAGATATTCTTTAGAATGTTTTGGAATGCAGGTTTTGTAATTGAGAAGTTCTTCAGGTGTTTTTTTGTTTTGTTTTGTTTTGTTTTGTCATGGAAGTATCTTATTTCTCCGTTGATTTTGAAAGATAGTTTTGCAAGTACATCAATCTAGGTTGGAGGTTGTTTCTCTGTAATGCTTGAAACACTTCACTCCAGGCTCTCCTTACATCGAGCATTTGCACTAAAAAGTCTGCTGTGATCCAATGGGCTTCCCTTTGAGTGTGTTTTTTTCTTTTTTTCTAGCTGCTTTCAGTATTTTATTCTTTTGTTGGATATCTGGAACCTTGATAATTATATGCCTAGGTGTATTTTTTTTTAATATCATGGCCTTTTGGAGTCCAATATGCCTCATTTATCTGTATGTCCAGTTATTTTCCTTTTCCTGTGAATTTTTCTGCCATCATATCTGTGAAGGTTTTTCTTGTTTTGTTTTTTGTCTTTTGCACTGTCTCCTGCTCCTTCAGTGACTCCAGTCAGTCTTATGTTATTCTTCTTTGAGTCATCTAAGAGGCACTGTCAGGGACACGTCATTTCTCATGGTCCCTTGCCATTTTCATAAGTTATTCCTTTCCTGTTCATTGGCTGTGATCCTGTCCTCTAGGTCTGAAATCAGTTCTCAGCTTTGTTGATCCTACTTTGCAAACATTCGTTCTTTTTTTTTTTTTTTGAGACAGGGTCTCACTTTTGTAGTTCAGGCTGGCTCTGAGCTCACTATGTAGCCCGGGCAAACCTCGAACTCAGCAATCCTCCTTGCCTCTGCCTCCCGAGTGCTGGGATTACAGGCGTGAGCCACCATGCCCGACTCGTTCTCATTTTTGATCACCTGGAACTCTGCTTGAATTTCTTTAAAATGTTCCATTGCTTTTATTATCTGAGATCCTATGGTGTTCCTGGTCTGTGGTTTTAAACTCTGAGCTCTTTTTCAAGTTGAGTGTTTGGGTCTATTCCAAGAAAAGGTCTGTCATATGGGTTTATAGGTTATTTTAAAAGAGGATCAGTGGATACAAGGTTCAACACAAAATGAGAATGAGTTGGAAGAAATTCATGTGAAGTGATCCAAGAGACATTGGGCTACTATGAAATGTGTACATGGGGAGGGAGGAGAGGAGCACACAGCCTTAACCTCTCTGGTGTGTAGTATTCACATCTGCAGAGTTGCTGGGTGGGAATAGTCACTGTAAGATATGACAAATACTATAATTTCTCAGCTTTCTGGAACTTGGTTTTGAGTATCAAGAGCTGAAAAGACTCCGAGGATGGAATTAGGCTTTAAATCCAACTGGCCAGAAGAGAAGTACTACAAGGAGATCAGGAGTTCCATGCTTTTAACTTACCAGGACCTTTGTCCCAGGACCTTTGATCCCATTCCCAGGGTGGGACCAGAGGACATCAGAGTCAGAATAGATCAGAGGAGAAGAACCCAGGGCAGCAGACACGTTCTCCAAGGTGCCAGTCTGTTGCCATGAGGATGTGGGATGCAAGTAATGAAGTTCATTTGTCTCAGCTCTTGATGTCAGAGGCCAGAGCCCTTTTTCAGCTCTCCTGCCATGAGATCTTGTGAGAAATGGCTTTACAGTGGTGGGAGCAGGTATGAGAGGGCATGGAGAGCTCACAGAAAAGCAGAGAGAGCGTGAGGATAGACCAGCTGGGCTCTTTCTAACTGTCCAGTCCTAGGAAGAGACGGGGCCCTAAGAGAAGCACCCTTATGAGGTCAGCATCCTGTGACCTACTGACCCCCCCCCTTAAGGACCTACCACTTCTTAACGCTGCCACAGAGGGGCCAAATGATCATACCTGGACCCTCCAAGGACACACTGAAAAACACTCAAACCAGAGCATCCCAGTGAGATGCTGATGTTTGCGTGGCTGGCACGGACACATCATTGTCCAGCAGGTGTCTCAGCATGGGGGTGAATGAGAAGATGGCTCCGGAGAGGGCAGTGCTGTTTCACAGGGTCCCCCACAGGGCAGCATGGAGTGGAGAATGGAGACTCCGCTTCCGGAGCCCTGAGAGGGTAGGGTGGTGGAGGAGCCTGGACGATGGCTTTGATATCTTGGGCAATGAAGTCTGGTTCCCAGCCCTGGGTGGATGAATAACACCTCCAAGCAGAAAACCCAGGTTGTGATCCCCTGGAGGGCCTGAATTTGATAATGTAGCACAGCCCCCAGGGAGTAAGAGAAAACAGGGCATTTATCTGGAAGGAATTGAGATTTGGGTCAAAAATGGTTTCTGCTGTATGGACATGGCAGGCTGTGATCTCCTTGTTTGTAAAAAGCATACATTTTTAAAAATCTTTATTGGTACATTTTATATACAGCTCACAATCACACACAACACTGGGGAATTTGTATCAGTATATGACACAAATTAATTCTCATTTTTACCCACAACCCGCCTACCCCTTATATACATGCTCTTTCAAAAAGCATACATTTTTGAATAAAAATCTCTTGCATTTTTGGGACTAAAATTCGTCTTAGTGTGTTGGCATTCACTGGTGAACTCCTGCTGCTTAACTCCAAATGACACTTTGACAGTGAAACTGAAGCTACAAGACAAAAAGACAGAGGAGAAGGGACAAAAAGAAGATGGAGACAGTGGAACATTCTCACTCTTTGAGGAGGTTTTCTTGCCTCCAAGGCCCTGCATGCTCTGGCACTACTATCTCCAGGCCCTCCTCTTGCCCGCCCTGTGGCTCTGTCTGTTCAGCCAGCTTCTTTCCTCAGGTACTTCAAGACCCTTCTTGCTTCTTTCAACATCCACAGTGGGAACCCAAATCACCTGAACTTTGGTGACCCAGGACAGCAACACCCACTCATTGTCATTTCCAACTTTGTGGGTCAGCTGGGCTCTGCCAGGAGGTCCACCTATTGCATGTGGTGTTGGCTGGGACCCTAGTTACTTGAAGGTTCTGCTGGGCCAGGATGGCCACCCCAGCTCATTCACACATCTAACACTAAGTTCAATGGAAGTGATGTTATTACAAGGAATTGGTATTGAAGGCAATGTTTTTACACAGAAGTTATCAGGTGCAGAGTGCCTGTCTAGCATGCCCAAAGCCATAAGTTCAATCCTCAATACAAAAAAGAAAGATAGAAAAAAACATCACATGCGGTCATGAAAATAGGTAAATATCATGATCTGGAGAATGAGTCAGCAGCTGAAATCCCAGAAAAGTATACTTCCTGCCTAAGTCTGAAGGGAGGAGAAGTGGGAGACCTGGTGGTATTGTTTCCACTGAAAGCCAGAAGGCTCAAGAATCAGGAAAAGCCACTATTTCAGTTTGAGTCTGAAGGGAAGGCAAAGCTGGGGTTACAAGTAACATTTCACCTAATATCCAAACATTCTGGGAGGCTGAGGGTAGGAGGATCACAAGGTCAAGCTCAAACTGATCATTTAACTATTTACTGACTTTGGAACCCTGTCAAAATTAAAACAAGCTGGGGATATTGAACCCAGAAAGTCCTGGATTCAATCCCCAGTAGTAAAAAAAAGAAAGAACAGGAAGGAAGAAAGAGAGAGAGAGAGGGAGGGAGAGACAAGAAGTCAACATGCTATTTAAAGGCAACCAGGCAGAAAGAACTCACTCAGAGGAGGATCAAATTTTTGTGCTTTTCTAGCCTCCAGGTGAGTGTCTGAGGCCCACCAATACTACAGAAAGTAATCTGTTACACTCAGTCTACTGGTCTAAATGTTAATCTCACCCAAAATCACTCTAGTGGATACACTCAGAATAATATTTGGCCAGATAGATACCTGGGAACCCTGTGGCCCAGCCAAGGTGGCACATGGAATTAACCATGGGCCTTCTCATCTCTACCACGTGGGCTCCTCACAGCACACAGGTGGGTGCGTAGAGAGAGTGCTCTAAGCTTGCCCAACTGACACCAGATCTGCAGGTCTGGTAAGCCCTCAGCTGGTACTCACACATCCCTGCTGTGTCTGTTGATCAAAGCAAGTCACAGAGCCAGTCTAGACTGAAGAGCAGAAGAGATCATCTCCACATCACTGTGGAAGGCTATCTTTAATCTCCCACAAACATCAGGCTTCTGTTCATGCTGTTTTCCAGGGAAATCTTCCTTCCCTTCCTCACCCAACCCAGTGAATCTGGTCTGAATCTTGGCCTGTTTTTTTTTTTTTTTTCCCTTCCAGGAGGCTTTTTTTGGGTCTCTCTCTTCCTGTAGGACAAAGAAGGTCACTCAGTCCTATGGTCTCGTACACTCTGTTTTCTTGCACGTTGCCTGCCATGACTGTAATTAATGACATGTGCATCTTGGAGCTTAGTGGCTAGCTCAGTCTTAAATCGAGAGAGCAGATGTCAAAGCCAACCGCAGATGTGAAAATATTGTGCACAAGACAGACGTTTCTCCCTTCTCCCTTTTCCTACTCCTTTTCTATTCCAGAACCTTTGTAAGGATTTTCCCAGGGAAAGGAATGTGGGAGGCTGTAATGAAAGATATGTCTGCTTCTGATTTGCTTTACCATATTTGACCTATGGGATTCAGAAGAAAGGATGCACCTTCCAACGCCAAGTTTGATTAATCACCCTGGGGTGGGGGAGTCAGTTAGACAAGAATGACATCACCCCAGTCTCCAGGCTACAGTGTAAAAATTAGAGGATGTAAAAACAAAACAAAACAACCCCAGACCCCCAAACCAAACAGGAACAATTTCATACAAGCAGATGAGCACTGCTTTAGGGTATCCTGTCATTCCACTTGAACAAGGAAGTTATCGCAGACAACTTGAATTATATCAAAAGGACCCTGGCCAAGTGAAAGAGATGAGCCCAAGGAAGGTTAGCAATGACAATCAGTGAAAGGCATCTAATCCATTAAATGCCAGGATGTTATAATGAAACTTTAAAAAGTCACCATGATAGGATGTTAAAGAATGAACAGTTTGTTTTGAAAACTAGTGAATAAAAGGAAGGCATCAACCATCCTATCCTGTCTTTTTCATGTGAGCTCTAATTCTGCTTAACCAAACAAGAGTTCACGCAGCACTACAGCTAATAAAGAGGGACATGCTGGAATGAGAATGGCTCCATCTCACATCCAGAGCAGTAATAGTTGTTAACATTGCAAAAAAAAAAAAGAGAGACAACCAGTCGTGATATGCTTCTGATGGAAGTCCATAAATGCCACCTGTGATGCAGTTTTTGGGGGAAAAACCAACACTGAACCAGATCAGGCATTCAGATCAATAAGCCTCTTCTGCAAAGCGCCAAGCAGTAACACATGGGGTTTTGTAGAAGCAGGTTCTCTGTATAATCACTCAACTCTGCTACTGTAGCAGGGAAGCTTCCATAGCTTATATGTAAACAAATGAACACAGCTGTGTTCCACTGAAACTTTATTTATAAAATAGGTCATAGGCTAGATTTGCCTTGTAGGTCACAGTGTCAATTTGCTGGGTGCATTTATAGGATATTTGGAAGGCCAAAAAACATCACCGTTGGGAAAATCCAGGCTTCAGGAAATCTGTAAGGAAATATCTTTAAAAAAATGTATTATAAGAGAGATGGAGAAAGACCTACAAAGAGAAAGAAACAAAAATAATTACTCCCAATGTGTAGATCATATTTTTTAATTATAATTTCACACAAACTATTAAAATAACTGAGGACATTTGTTCCACAATTTAAAATAGGAATCTTTTTGGATTATATAATATTAAGGAATTATTGTTATTTGTAAGTGAAAAAAATTCTATATAGTTGTTCAATAAGAGTTGTCATCTTTGGCAGAAAAAAGTAGTCCTCTTAGAAATTGTGTTTACTCCACTGATGTTGTATTTGCTGAAAAATAAAATAAGAAATTGCTCTCCAAGGAGGTGGATCTAGTTTTCTGGAGAGACAAGTGTGTACATGGCTTTTGCACCTAACAGTCATTTCAAAAATCAAACCATTCCTCCCAAAATACATGCACAGTTCTTTCAATCCATTTTTTCCTGTGGCCCTCACAACAGCCCACAAGCTGCTTCTCCTCCTGTCCTTTTATGGATGAGGACATTGCTCTCCACAAGATTTGATTATTTGCCCCAAGTCTGCTGACTAATACATAGGGTGGCAGGGCCTTGGATCCAGGCTTGCCATCACAGTTCACTCTCTGTTACCTGTAGCAGACACCTCTGCCCAGTATTAGTAGGGTTCAGTGGCACAAGCTTCTTGCCCCCACATAATTCAGCTGTTACATTGGAAGTAGCAGAGCTTGGCTTAGTTCACTCCCAGCCAAGGTCAACTGACTCCAACTAAATTCCTCCTTTTTGAATTGACTATTGTCTTCAGCGAAGATAAACTTACGTCCTCATTCTACAGTCCTGACTGCTTGATACATGTTATCAGCAGCTGTCCCAAGGCTTGCCTGGTTTCCCCCCTTCCCACGCTTCTAATGCATGAACACTGGATGTCCAGCGAATTCTTTGTCTTTGCTGCCTATAGCAGCTTACATGAGTCCAAGACTCGGTTTCTCTCAAGACTCTCTCTCTGCCTTTATTTCCCACTTTCCCATTTTGTGGATGTGATACTGGCTCACAGGATACCATGACCCACTGCAGGGGTCTTTGGTAACATTCCCTTTCCTGTTCCCTATGCTTACATGTAGTTTTCATCATTTATTCCAGGGAAGGGACCGGTTTCTAAAATGTTGGACAAACGGTATGGTAGCTGCCTTGGAAGTAGTGTGTGGCTTCTCAAAGAGGTTTAAAGGAATGAGAAGAAAGATGATTACGCAGAAACCTACTATTTGAAAAGACAGCTGTGACTGCTGGGCAGCATCAGCACCTACCACCCCTTCTCCTCCCACAGGGCCTCTACTGCCCTAAAGGCTTAGACTCTTTAGGGAGGCAAGGCCAGCCCCAGACAGTGCTCACACCCCACCCTTATTCCTATTGCTCTGTCATCAGCCTCTTCTCCTTCCTGTCTTCTTCCTTCTCTCTCTGCTCCCTTTTCCTTCTTCCTTTCCTATTTTCTCCCCCTTCCTCACCTTTTGTGTCCATCTTCAGTTTATCTGTCCTTCTAGATGCTGCTCAGTTATTCCCTTATCCTCAAAATCTTTCCAGATCCCTCTGCTCCTAAGATTTCTCCCTCCATTAATACTATTTCAGTTAATTAATAATCAATAACATGCTAATCCTGTTTTGCTAGTGCTTCTCTGGTGTCCTTTATCTTATTCTGCCTTGTTATCATAAATATCTCGACTAATCTTAGAGTTTCTGTGAAGCAGCTTCCTGGAGCCAGTTGCTAGCCTTGAGCCCCACTTCCCATCTTGGGCATCTTCCATGATACCAAACACAGGGTCAGAGGGATGGACTGCTGTGCTCCAAAGCTTCAGGAGCAGCCTGACTACCTTCCTGGGCTGTGTGAAGGAGACACCCTGACAATGGAGAAGCTAGCAGAGATGCAGAGAGCACATCCTAAGAGTAGGGCTCCTAGTCTTTCCTTGGAAGAAGGAGGGCAGCTGGTCTGACAGCCGAGGAGGGTGCTCACCTGCAGGCCACCTAGACAGGTGCATCGGGAAAAGGTAGAGTGAGCCCAGAATCACTCGTGGAAATTTTAGAAAATCCAACATTGTATGGGTCAAACCGAAGTTACTGGAAGCTGAATAAGAAGAAACGTGAGCTTTATACTGTAGAATTACTTGGGGAAGGATAATGGAAACACTAAAAGAAATTTAAAGAAATAAACTATAATCAGAACCCTGTTCCCTGGTAAACCAGCTTTTCCTCAGCTTCATGTGTTCTTGTAATCCTTGTCCCAGGCGCTTAAATTACACATAGTTGTATTTAGCACAATCCCACTTAAAGTCTGATTTTTTTGCCACTAGGTGTGTCATAAACCTTTCTTTCTCTTTGACACTGTTATGTTACCTCACAATAATTTTTATGGCTGCATAATATTATATTAACTTAATGAATCATAACTTATATGGCCATTTCCTTATTTTTAGATTCTCAGGCTGCTTCTAATCTTATGCTATTATAAATAATATTGCAAGAAATACTTTCCCTCATCCTTTTCTTCTTTTAAGCTATTATCTATTTTATTATGTTATACCTTACTAGTTATTGCCACATAAAAATAAGATTGCTGAATCAAAAACATTTATATTTTCAAGGCTACTAGAACAGAGTATACAATTACTTTTCAAGTAAATATCTCACATTATCCCATTCCTGTTACAAACTCTGTAACTCCTGATATTTTCTCTTTTCTGTGTCTTCTCTTATTTTTCCTTTGGTTCTGTGGATAGAACTCAGGACCTTTCACTTGCCAGGCAAGTGACACTGAGCTACATGATTACCAGTTCTTTTCCTTCGCTTGGCAGGTGGTTTTGTCATTAAAACTCAGGCAATTTTGAAGGAAATCAAATCTCCTCAGTGTCATTGTTATTCTACAAAGCCTAAGCCCATATTCATTGACTTTCCATCAATCTTTTACATCATTATAATTGCCATGAGAAAGCCCTGCTAAGTACAAGAGACCTATGAATCCTTTCAATTCTGCTAGGGAGGTGTCATAATAAATATATTTTTTTTACTATGGCTACTGTTGTAAACAGGACATCTTACTTGTATTTCATAGCATCTTGTAGCATTTTGTGTGTTACAAATAATTTCCAACATTGAATAGTAGTACTAACGTTCTGTCCAATAGGTTTCACCCCTGCCAAGATCCTAACTACATTTTCAGTCCTAGTCCTAACATTAGGTTATTCCATTTGGTTGTGTGACTATTTTGTACCATTTCAACTAGTCAAATATGTACTCACAGTGCTGCTTTCTTTGTCATCTGAATCAAGGAGATCTGCATTCTCTGTCTGTATCGTAAATTCATGCTCCATTTTACTGTCACAAGAACTTTGACTCACACACCCAACATCAAAGTCATTATCATCTCCATCATCCATGTATAAGTAATCTGATGATTCATTTTTTAAGCAAAAAGTTGAGTTGGACTTAATTTTGAATCCAAAACTTGAAAATCTGTTTTGTTTTAACACGGTATTATACTGAATTGGGCTACTTCTAGCAGAAAAATCAAAAGAAGACTTTTTTAAAACCCAAATCCTAAATGCACAGAAATTTAGCAATGAACATTTCATGGGTAAAACTCACCTGTGGCTGCTTTGGAGTTCCCGTACCCTCCTTGCCCCTTGTCTGCCCAGTGGGTGAATGTACAGATGGATTTTTCCAGGCACAGGTACTATGAGTCACAACCATGTTCCATTATGATACAACACAGGTTTACATAATAGAAGAGTGATGTGGGTTTATCCCCCCAGTGGTGCTCAGGTAAACATACACAAAACCTGTTAGATGGTGCATTGTGTGGGTAAAAATCCTGAATGACATATTTGCACCTATGTGTACACCTTGCCATTTATCCTACCAAATAGCTAATTGCAAAGATTGCTTCCTATATCCCCCAAGCACAGCTGGCTACTATTATGCCAAAATATAACTTTACAGTAGAAAAGTATGGGGGGGGGTTCTTGTAGCTCAGTGTCTTAACTTATTAAACAACATAAACTGATAGTCTTAGTGTGTGGCACTCACTGCACTAAAATAAAGTTTTCAGTAATTCTTTACTGGAGCTCTAGGGAAAAATCTATCTCCTCTGAGCTTCTTGGGCCTTGGTATTTCTTGTTTTGTGGCCTTTTCTCTGCTGTCAGAGCCAGCAGGGCAGCATCTTCACACCTGTCTCTGTTTCTGACTCTGACTTTATACTTACATCTCTCTTCAATTATAAGGACACTGGTGATGGCACAGGGCCACCCAGAAAGACCTGGAGACTCTTGACATCTACTGATCAGCACCCTCCCCTGACTCCATCTAAAAGAGCAACTAAAGCTCCATCTCATCCCATGGATTTTTTTTCTTTCAGGGTGTTTACTGCCTCCTCGTGTTCACATTCCATTGCATATGTTTCTATTTGTCTTTCTAATTGTGGGCTACACACAGAAGGAGTCGTTGCTGTTTTACTCATGGCTGGACTCCAGGGTCCTGAAACAGTACTTGGCCACAGTGGTAGCTGTGTTGTGTTATTGACACTCGTTGTAAAGATGTGCCCTGAAAGCTTGCATACTGGGAGGAGGCATCCCCACTGGACATGAATTTCTAAAATCCATGGTTGTGTTATATGAAACAGCTCCTTGTACTTTAAATTTTATGGAATGGTAATTTAAATTAATGGCAGCAGCATTTTCCGGGGAAGGTGGGATGGAGATGGTACTTTGGGTTCCACTTCCCTGGGTGCTGTGAGCTCACTGACTTGAGGATCAGTGGTGCTGGGTCTGAGAAAACAGCCAAGGTCAGGGTGAGCCATCAATGGTAGATTCAGTGTAATTAAGGAGGGAGCCCAGAAGCCAAAGGATACTTGCTACTGAGGTCTTGGAGTGAAAGCTTCAAAATGGGCTGTTCTGGGAAAATCTCTAGGACATCAGCCCTTACAAGGCACTGCCATTTTCTATAACCTGGGGCAAGTAATTTGGCTTTTGCTAACCTTTGAGTTCCTATGAAGAAAATGATAGAATTTGCTTCCCAATTGAGATAGTTCCTGGGAAGCCGCAGTAAGTCGTCAATAACATTGTCATGCTGCAGTGGTGATAATTATTTTGAGTCTCAGTTTCCTCTTCTAATCAATGGGAATAAGGATTCCAGTCTTCAAAGCTCTTGGGGCTGTTTTTGAACCTCTTCCAGGTTAATGAACAGGAATGTGCTGTGAGGAGGACAAAAAGAGGACAAAATGGGGAGCTTGTTATGGTTTGGTTTCCTGTAGGGTGTTTGGCTTCCTGTACACTGAATTATGCAGGCTTGGAGAAGTAAGACTGCTTCAAAGCATCGTTTCTCCTTGCCTGGACCTCATCTGGATGCAAGTGGTGGCTGTGCCCTCTCTGGACGGCTGGGCAGCTGCCGGTGGGGACCATATGATGCCCAGCTGCCTCCAGGCCGGCCACGACCCTGGCATAGTGCAACCTGTCTGAGAGGGCGAGTCAAAGGTGAGGCTGATGAGAAAAATCAGCTTTCTATGCTACTTTCTGTCCTGGGGGACAGTCTGGTAGGTAGTGGCAGCTGCTCCTCTGAGTTACAAGGCCACTTAATAATCTTTTTCATTAAATCAGAATCACAAGGAGGTTTTTAGAAGCAAGAAAGCCGTGTGAAGCCTGGGTAACTGTGCCTGTGGGCGGGGGTGAGGAGGGGTCTTTCCAATTTCTCCTGCTGCTGAAATTTAGTTCACATACATTAAAATTAAAGTGCAGGCTACATCTAGTTCAGGCTAGTTAATTAAGCTTAAGCATTCTTCCCAAAAGACAGTCCAGTGGAAGACTGTGACCTGGATTTGGAACTAGCAGCCTAAGGGTATTTGTGAGTCCTGGAAGTCCCTAAAAATGCAGGAAAAGTGCATTCAATCACTAACATGACTATAGAAATACTTAACCACAACTTTGTTCTGAGAATCCCAGAGATAAAGGGACTGAGAAAGAGAGAGAAAGGACTCCCCTACTGTCACCTGCTGCAGAGCACCCTACAAACATTCAACAGAACATTATTGACTCTTCAGGCCAGGTCTTTTTAATACACATTCCCTCTTAATTCTTGTGGTATCCTTTCAAGGAAGCGTCCCTCATCTTGCTTAATCAAGGAAACTTTCCCTTTTTTCCTTCTGACAAGTTGGGTATGCTGGCCGTCCAGTACTGCTGGGTTTGTGGCAGGTACTGGCCCATTAGAGACTCATTCAACACGAAGTGCACATCTTCCGTGTATAAGACACATGGTTCTACCACAAGTGCCCTGGGATACGTCTTCTGCCTTTTGTGGTCAGCATTAGTCAAAGCCCACATCAGCACATGTCAAAATCATGACTTTGGAAAACATTGAGGAGAGTCAGAGGACTTGTTGAGTGTGAATTTTTAAAAGGCTGGCCTGGTCATCAGGGCCTGGGCTGCATGGGTGTCCTTGGGGCTGGAAGGACATCACACTGTGTACCACAGGATGGTGTCACTGCACGGGCCGTTTTATAAAGTAACCGGTGTGTGTAGTGCACCAGGGAGAGGGAACACAAAAGGTCACTGTCATCAAGGAGCATGTGGGAGGCAGCGCAGACGCAGCAGTGATACGGCGATGGAGGGAGGAAATGACCTTAATAGACATTTAGGAGGTCAAGAGGACGGAGTACAGGAACTCCGGCACAGTGGCTGTGCACCTGTGCGTGCACTTGAGCAGAGACTACTGCAGTCAAGCTAATAAGCAAATCCACCACCTCGCCCAGGTATCGTTCTCTGTGCACGTGGTGAGGACGCTGAAGAATATCCAAGCCTGCATTACCAGCACAGTCACCAACTGTGCGGCAGAGCACCTCCTACTGAAAGTCTGCACCCCTTGGCCAACTCCATCAGCCTCCCCTGGTCCTTGGCCCTGGCAATAACCCCTCTACTCCGTTTGTATGAATTTGGCTTTTTTTTTTTAAGATTTCATATAAATGGCACTGGACAATATTGCCTTCCTATATCTGGCTTATTTCACTCAGGATAACATCTGTAGGTTTGTCCATGGTGTTGAGGTGGTGGGGTTTCCTTTTTATGAAAAGGGTGAGTGACACTCCATGGTGCGTATGTGCCATGTTCCATTTATCACCCACTGATGGACACATGGGCTGTTTCTGTGTGTGGCTGTCATGAGCAGCACCGCTATGTATACATAAGTGCAAGTATCTCTCCCAGATGTTTTGGATCTACACCCAGCAGTGGATGGCAGGCTCAGATGGTGGCTCCCTTGTTTTTCTGAAGACTCTCCGTACTATTTTCCATAATTACTCCACTAATTCATATTCTCGCCAGCAGTGTACAAGGATTCTCGCATCTGCACACTACTGCCAACACCTGTCACTTCTCATCTGTTTGATGAGTCGTCCTCACAGGCGAGGCTGTACATCTTCACGGTTTTGATTTGCATTTCCCTGGTTATCAGTGGTGATGGGTTCCTTGCCATACAATTGGGTTTGTTTGTATGTCTTCTTTGGGAAAATGTTTACTCAGGTCCTTTGTGCATTTTTTAATTGGGTTATCTGGTGCATTCTTTTGCTGCACAGTTTAGGCGCTCCTTAGTTTGATATTAGCCCTTTATGATATGTAGTTTGCCAATACTTTATTCTATTCTGGACACTGCCTTTTCATTGTGTGCATTTCTTCCTTTGCTCTTCACAACTATTTTAGTCTGTGGTAGTCCCACTTGGTTTTGCTTTTGTGGCCTTTGGTATCATAGCCGAAAACTCACTGCCAAGGCCAATGTCAAAGGGATTTTCCCGTTTTTTTTTTTTTTGTTTTTTTTTTTGTAGGAGTCTTATCATTTCAAGTCTTGTACTGGAGTCTTGACTTTATTCCGGCTAATTTCTGTTCATGGAGTAAGGATCAGCTGCACCCTTCTGCACATGGGCATCTGAGTTTGCCAGCAGTGTGTGTCGGGTAGGTTTTCCTCACGTGTGTGCTTGGTGCCTTTCTAATGCTTCGCTGGGCATGCGCGTTTCCTTGCTGGGCCCTCTACTCTCTGCTGCGGTGCCACATGTCTGCTTTTATGCCATTTCCCTATATTCATGCCTGATTTTATTGCCAAAGCTTTATGATAAATGTTTGAAATCCTAAAAGGTGAGAATCCAGCTTTGTTTTGACCTGATTGCTTTGGCTATTTGGTCTCTTGTGGCTCTATATGAACTGTAGGCTTCTTTCTTTTTCTGTTTTATTGAAAAATGCCATTTGATTGTTTTTGTATATGCAACCCTGGGGATCAAACCCATGGGTGCTCTGCCACTGATACTGTTCCCAGTATCTTTTGTTTGTTTGCTTATTTATTGTTATGAGACAGGATCTTGCTAAGTTGCTCATGTGGGACTGGAACTTGCAATCCTCCTGCCTCAGCTTCCCGAAGTGTTGGGATTACACCTGTGTGTCATGGTTGGAATTTAGATGGGAACTGCTTTGATTCTGTGAATTACTTTGGGTAGTATCTTGGTTACCGTCTCCATTTCTGGGGCACAAACGCAACACCCACAGCTTATAGGAGCAGTGGTTTAGTCTGACTTACATGTTAGTCCATCATCGGATGGTTCCCAAGAAACAGGATGACAGAAGGGCTTGGCAGAGGAGGAGCTCAGCCCACAGCAGCCAGGAGGATCTGCTTTCCAGGCCACTCCCCAGGGTCTGTGTCTTCTGACTCGGCACATGGGAGTGCACAGTGCCCGTGAGCAATCGCCTCCCAGGCCCGGCCTTGGAGCAGGGGGGCCCTTGTACATGACTTTCTGGATCTCAACCATCACAGGGAGTGTGGTCATATAGGAAAATAAGTGCAGATCTTTCCCCTCTTTGTTAAAAGTATTCCTAAGTATCTTAATTTTTTTCTGTGCTTTGTAAATGGGATTCTATTCTTGATTTCTTTTTTGGGTAACTTGGTAGTATAGAGAAATGCAAATTTTTTATGTTGAGTTTTGTATCCTGGAACTTTATTGAATTATTAACTGTAATGGTTTTTTGATGGACTTTTAAATATATAAGATGATGTCAACAATGAAGAAACACAATTTAATGCCTTCCTCTTGGATTTGAATGCCTTCTATTTCTTAGCTGATTGCTCTGGCTGGGACCTCCAGTACTAAGACTCGAAGTACCGAGGTGGGCACCCTGCTTCCTCCTACTCTCGGTTATTCACTACTGAGGATGACGTGGGCCATGACCTTATCATGGGTGTCTTTTATTATTTGGGGTACATTCATTATACATGTATTTAATTTGTTGGATTTTTTTGTCGTGAGGGATATTGAACTTTGTCAAATGATTTCTCTGTGTGCATTGACATGCTCACAAAATTTTTTAAAAAGTGAAACCTGTAGAAGTTTAATCTGATAATGTATTACATGCTACATTTAAACCACATGGTACAAACACTCAGACATATCTTCAACTTTAGACCTCCTGTGAACTCCATCTAGTTCCTGGGCAAATGGGACAATTTCTAGGACCTCAGTTAGTCAGTAGAAATGAGACTAGAATAAGATCTGTGCCAGGATCCACAGTGAGGCTCACTGATGGGCCTTTTCCAGGATCTACATGTGTTTGTCTTCTGTCCAGCCACTGGGCAGGCAGGACTGGCCCGGACTATAGCTGAGAGGGACTGGAATGTTCGGAGGGCTGCTTCGTCTCTGGACCTGCTCCCATGGGTGTGGGAGTCTGGGCAGACTGTCTGTGGACTTCGGCTGAATAGAGGCGGAGTAGTCACAGCTCCTTCAGAGTCCCAGCCAGGACCAGGTCAGTGGGCCTCTTAACTGAGGCATGACTCCCATAGCGGGTGGTGATGTTGATGGGCAGTGGGGCTGCTCTAGGCCTGGGTCTGCTCTCTCTAGATGGCCACTTTAGTTTCAGAAACCTTTTACCTGGACCCCAGAGTTCTTCCAAAGGCTCTTTTGTCCATGGCGCTACTCAGTTAGCACTGCTGCAAGGGGATATGTGCAGGGGGATTCCTATTGCTCTACCTTGCTTCAAAAATATCCAGTTTAATGTTCTGGTATTTCCTTGATAGCCCTAATAATGCTTGCTGTAGTTCAGATAAGTGTCCCCTAGTGATGTGTGTTTTATAGGGTCAGTCCCCAGGATGGTGCTGTTGGAGGAGCTGTGGACCATTAGCAGGAGGGCCTTTGTGGAGATCCTGCCCAGGTCACATGGATTAAGGCCTTGAGGACAGAATGGGACCCTGGCCTCTTCCTCTTTTTTGCTTCTGGGGTCAGGAGGAACAAAGAGATTATATGATTTTTGGCTCCAACATGAAGCACCTTCATGATTTTTCTGCTGTCTTCGTTCTAGGTTTCTGCTTCCTCCCTTGTGTTAATGGAATGCATTTAAGATTGCAGGGATGTGTGGTGTTAGCTTGAGGTGGCTCAGGAGCCCTTGCCTTCTCTGTCATAGTGCCTGAGTTTCTGTCATGAGAAATGTAGTTTCTAGTCAAAATCTAAAAATGTTTGAAAGAAATTATATTTGTGGCTATTTTCGGCTGAAGTTTCAGTGGTGTTCCTTCTATGAGGGGTGGGCAGAGGACCCTTATAGCCATGAAGGGACAGATCCTGCTCCCAGTCTGCCCTGAGGCTGTGAAGTTGAGCCCCCAGGGATGGCCTGGAAGCAATATGGGCTGCCCGGGATGGTTCTTGCTGGCCCATCCCTCAAGAAAACCTGGCCTTCTCTTTCTTGCATTGTGTTTCCAGGGGCCCTGCAGTTCACAAAGGTCCCTAAGGTGTTTGCTTGTGACTGTGTGATTTCTTTAGGGCTAACATCCCTGCTCCTAACTGGATGTTAGGCAAAGGTGTTAGGTGTGGAGGGTGGTGGGGCAGCACCAACAGGACTTCATAGTACTTTTGCTTTAGGGCCCTTGCTTCCCCAAACTGGGTGGCTAAAGTGACTTAAGAGTTTAGTCGGGGTAGGGAGGACAAGTTCAGCCTGACCTACTGGGCCTGCCCTTTTGCTCCTGAGCTGTGCCCTCCAGACTCTTGGGCACCCTTGTAGGTGTATTCCGCCTAACAGCTCCCAGCCTGCACTGCAGTAGGTGCCACTCTACTGCATCCTGCCACTCCCTTCCCCTCCTCCCTACGGGGTGGAACTTTGCATGACCTTGTTGGATGGAACGTGACAGAAGTGGTGGAATGCAATTTACCCACTGTCATAAAAGGCGATATGGCTTCTTTCTGGCTGTCCTGTTGTCCCTCTGTCTTTCCCCATCTCTCTCTCTGTCCCTTATCTCTGTGTCTCTAGCTCTCCATTACTTCTGCAATCCAGCCACCAGTTTCTCAGGCAGCCTGGAACCTCTGCATACTCATGCTGACTACTGCCTCAGTGAAAGTCCTGCCGAGAGCCAGAATTGAGGGC
Organism: Thryonomys swinderianus; assembly: GCA_004025085.1. Classification (NCBI taxonomy): domain Eukaryota; kingdom Metazoa; phylum Chordata; class Mammalia; order Rodentia; family Thryonomyidae; genus Thryonomys; species Thryonomys swinderianus. Next base: position 18,802 of record PVIC010007305.1, on the reverse strand, counting down.
CATCTTTCTTTGCGAGACCAAGCCTTTGCCGCCCTTAAGACGCTTCCGGCCCCAGCCTCCGCATTGCTCTAGCTAAGGTTATATGAGCAGAGGTGAGCTGCTCTAAGTCCTACTCTTCATCAGGTTCATGAGAAGAGCAGTTGCTGCTGTTTGTAGACACTATTTCGGAGCAGGTTGTCATGCAGCTGCATTGACGGAAACCACAGGTGTCATGATCACCATTCTGTGTGTTAATAAGAAACTGTCCTTCACTCAGAAAAATAGCGAGATCAAGACTGAAACCTGGGTTCGCGGACTCCACCCCACAACTTTGATTCTGGGTGACATACCTCTCTCCGGGGGGCCTGCTGAGCACGGGACTTCAGAGTCCCTCTGCTCTACTTGCACTTTGCGGAGTCCCTGAAGACAGGAATAAAGCGGCCCCAAGGAGAGCTGGAGTTACAGCCCTTTAAGGAAGGTCCGCCCTTTAGCTCCCTGTTTGGAAGTTCAGGAAGTACTTTTTCTCTAAGAAAGGGCAGCAGACTAGGAAGGAGTCGGAGACCTGGCTTGGTACCCAATGGCCGGGCCATCTTAGAGAAATCAACCTCAGTTTCTCCACCTGTGAAGTGGACGAGGTGTGAAATTTCACTGGGTGACAAGGATGGGGTGTTTCCACAGGGAAATGGTTGAGTGTGGGCTAGGGAGGAGAGAGGGGGCAGATAGGTGGGCCGTGCAGGGGCAGAGAGGACCCGGGACTGGGAGTGTGGCTGGTGGCGTGAGGGAGCAGCCTGGCCAGGGTTCCCTCTGCAGGCTGATCGGCCTCTGCTCATCACACACACACGGGAGCCAGGTGAGCCTGTCAGGAGTCTCTGTCTGAGTTTCTGGGCTAGGCCGGGAGGCACGCTGGTCTGACTCTTGGGTCCTCTGCATGGGGGAAGAGTCCTCGCACCCTAACTGTCCCAGGCCAGAGGGCTCCCAGGCCACTCTTTCTGTTGTCTGCAGCTTTCTGGGGGTGAAGCCATGAAGAAACTGTTCTGAGGTGCTGTGAGCTCGCAGTAGGAAGGCAGGAATTCTCTCTCTGGCCCTAGGCCAGGCGGCCTCCAGAAGACCTGCGCCATCCTGTGTGGCTTTGAGCCTCTGCCTGTTGCTGCTCCTCCCAGAGGTTAGAATCACCGTGAATGCTCAAGCCTGAGCAGACTGAGGGGTTCTGCGGAGTCCCGGAAGGGGCATCCCCACCTCTCTGGCACCCTGTGGGACACCCCTTTCTGGAGCATTCCTGAGGCACAGCAGGAAGCAGAGGCTGGAGATGCTTGGCTGGTCAGCAAGGAGGCTTTGTGGGAAGATATTCTTTTCACATTTCATAAATGTGAAGTGTCTAAAAGCAGTTCCTACAAATATTTGCATCTTCCCAAATCCTCCCACTGAGGGGTCATGGTGGGTCCTTTGTGTGGAGTATCCCCCTTTAGGCTGCTCTCTGATGTGTTTATAAAATAACAGCAGTCTGTATCTCCTCTCTGCGGCTCCCTCTTCTCCTGCCTTTCTTGCCCACGCCTCGCAGACACACAGACACAGGCATACAGACTTCCACATCTGTTTCCACTGACCAGTCCTGTCTTCGTACCTTCTAGATGGCGTTTGACCTGCTGGACAGAACAAACACTCAGACTCTGCTGTCTCCCACTGTTAGCAACAAGGCTGGGAGAGAGAACATCTGCCTTCGTGTCCCTTTGTCTTCTTCTGCCCAATTACTCCCCTGAGTTCCATGACTAGGAAGGGTTCATTACTGGGTCACAAAGTGAGCACATATTTCAGGCTCTTCATGCCGCCTGCTGAATTCCTCTCTTTGGAAGCTATTTTAAGATGTGTTCCCAAGAGCACTGTGGAGAGCACCAACTTCCCCTAAGGTGGTTTCCTTTTTCCTCTCCGCCAGTCTGGTAAGTGAAAAATGATACTTCATCTGTACAGAGCTCATGCTCTACCAGCAGCGGTTTCCCTCTTCCTTCATGCACCACCCTTCTGCTTCCCACCAGCCTGGCCCTGGGGAGCTTCCACACAGCTCCTCAGTGCTGCCCGCTCTGTGGTGTATGCTGTGCTACCTGGTCGTGGAGAATCAGAAAGCTGGGAAGTGTATTTGGGATGTGTACATATAATGTACTAATTAAAAAAGAAAGAAAGCAGGAAGGGACCCTGGAGACCCCTAGTATCCTCGCTTTCGGGGAGGAAGCAAGTCTGGCGAGGTGTGGGCCCTGAGCCCCAGTCACACCGGACAGCGTGTGCGCATGGACTATAACTGCAGGGCTCTGGGTTTCTGCCCACTTTGATGGCTTCACCCAGCGTAGCAGCACTAGCTGGCTGAGCTCCATTTTACACACACACACAGCCTCTCTGGGTAACAGGAAATACTCAAGAGCATCCTTACAATCCATGCTGATGGGCAACAGATTATGAGAAATTGTACATTCTGTCAGAATGCTCCCAGGAAGAAAGGAAGAAGGGCAGCCTCCATTGGGTGCCTTCGGGAAGAAACACCTTTTCTGTTTAATGAAAAAGATAAATAAGTGGGCTGCTGGAGTTGGGGGGAAGCCAAGACTGGGCTGCCTGGGGCCTCAGCTGAGTTTTGGAGATGGCCAGTCCCTGAAATTCCCCTTCGGTTGTGTCCTTCTCCCACAGATGGTCTGATAGGATCAGGACCGCAGCTCTGGAGACAGCAAGCTCTGTTTTCTTGGGTTGTTCCTGGGTGAGGCAAGCCTGATCTCTTGACAGAATGGCTCAGGTCAGAGCTGCTGTCACCTCTTCTCCCCCTGCTCTACTCAATGGCGTGAGTGCTGCTCAGGCCTCTCCTGACTTGGGAGGTAGCTGGGTCCCTGGGAAGACTGAAGCTTCCCACTGGTTTCACTTCCCCTGAGACAGCACTTGCATGGGCTCCTGTCCCTGCCCTGCATTCTTGGTGTCACCACAGAGTGTGCTGCTGCTGCTGCTGTTGCCGCCATACAACCCCTTTGTGGCTTTGCCCATGTCCATGCTGAGGGAAAGTACCAGCGATCACAGGTCAGGTCTCACTGCCACTGCAGATCCCTGAAGCTTCCCGGCACTCTTGGCCAGAAGCGAAGCCACTTCTGCCACATGCAGGCTGCTTCCTGCTCACCTTCTTAGGCCTGTCTTGTGCTTCTTGAACCACTGTGTGGCTTGACCAGACAAGGGCCTTCCTTTCGCTGGATTTGTTTGAAAACAAACGTCATAATCCCAATCATTCTGCTGGTAATGAGTCTATGAGTCACTTTTGAGTCACTCTCCCCTCTTCCAGGCCTCCTTCTCCAAAAGAAAGGACAAATTCCAGAGGTCCTGACTCTCAATAGACCTTCTCTTCTGCAAGACAACATGCCACTTTTACACAAGCTCAATTACTCCTGAAGAAAGCTCTTCTCTCAAATTATGTGCTAATCTTGGCCAACAGGGGCTAGTGAGGGCAATGCATTTATTCAAGCCAGCACCTTAAGAGAAGTCATGCTGTCATTTCCACCATCAATAACAGCACATTTGTGGACTTCAGATCCTCCTGCTTTCTTGCCATCATTGTTTGGGAAGGATGGTCATGAGCATGAATAACACTTCTTCCCGAGACCCCTCCTACAGCTTGACTTCCACAAAAATGATGTTGCTGGGCCGGAGATTTAGCTCTGTGGTTCTGGAGCCTGCCTAGCAAGTGCAGGGTCACTGGTTCGATCCCTGGCAACCATATACAACAATACCAGGTGTGGTGACTCATGCCCACCAGCAATCAGTACCACACCCCACAATGCTGGGCATGGTGGCTCACACCTATAATCCCAGCACTCGGGAGGCAGAGGCAGGAGGATTGCTGAGTTCGAGGCTTGTCTGAGCTACCTAGTGAGCTCAGGGCCAGCCTGAAATACAAAGTGAGACCTTGTCTCAAAAAAAAAGAAAAGAAAGAAAGAGAGAAGGAGAGGAAGAGAAAAGAAAAGAAAAAGAAAAAAGAAAAAGAAAACAATGCTGTTCCAGGAAGCAAGATTGTGGCCAAAGTGATTAATTTATTAAGGGTTGTTCTTAGCACATTCTCACTGATAGGTGGATATGACAGGAACCATGATGGAGACACAGATAAAGGTGTAACATGAGGCCAAGTCTGGGTGCTTGGGGCTGAACTGAGGAGCCTGAGCACAAGTATGTCACAGTGGCATTTGTGGTCATCTGCAGGAGCTCGGAAACCAGTACATGCTCAGTGGGCCTGGGGGTCTGAGAGGTAGAGTGTTTCCTTGTCTCACACACACAAGTGCACACATGCACACACACACATACACACACACACACGCGTGCGCATGCACACAGTTCATCTAGCTGAGTTGGAAAGACATATGCTTACCTCAGGAAGATGAATAGAGAAAGGTGATTGTCTGAAACAATGTTCTTGTCGTGGGATGTCCTGGAGTGGATTGTCAGCACAGGAAAAAGGCATTAGTCACACAGCATCCAGCTGTTTGCAAAGTCCCCGTCAGGTCTCAGAAAGCCTTGTTCACTCACACGGTTCTGTGAGCTCAGCACCTGGGGAAACTGAGTCTTGGGCTCAGCAACTTGGCCACACAGACAGCACACAGACAGGGCGGAATCACTGGAGCAAGTTCAGAGCGCTCGCTGACATAAAAGCACGTTTCTCTCTCTCAGCACTCCAAAGAGCACAGGAATGAAAACAGGCAGAGGAGAAAGGATGGGATTTATGGCACCCGGCAGCCCTATCCTTCAATGCCGAGGCGAGGCAGGAGCCAGGCCCGAGTTTGCCAGCGCGAGGTCATTGTTCCTATGTGCTATCAGCCCATGCACGAGCGTGTTTCTCACCCCTCCTCGAGCCAGAGCCCGGGCAGAGACATAAAGATGACCGAGGGGAGAAGGGGCCTCGGGGAGGAAGGAGGGGAGGTGCTCATGACGCATTTCTATCTGACCTTGGCACGAGGCCCGAGCTGGGATTGGTGTCTCAGTGTCGTTTCCCAGACGCTACACTCAGCATCCAGCTCCCGGAGGTTGGGGAGGGTCCCATACCGGTCCCCCAGGCTCAGGGGCCCTCTCAGGCAGCCTGGCCTGATCTGGAAAGCGAACTGCTGGGGTGTTACGCATCCCTCCCCCTCTTCCATCCTTATGTGCTTGGCTCATACTGCAAGGATCTTGACACAGGGTCCTTGGCCTTCTCCATAGTGTCCGACCCCGCCTTACTCTCGAGATGCCCAGCTGCTCAGGCGGGTGTGGGAACAGTGGTCTGAGACTCCCTGCGAGAAGCCTCAATTCACATGTCAGCCTGGCTGGCTAAAGTTTGTGTCCAACAGTGTTCTGGGTGTTTCTGTGGGGGGTGGGGCTGAGATGAACGTCTAAGTGGGCAGGCTTTGAGTGGCAGGTGGCCTCATCCAATCAGCCAAAGGCCTGTACCAAATAGACAAAAAAGTGACCTCACCTGAGCAAGAGGCACACTGCAGCTAGAGTCCTTTGGACTTGAACTGAGCCACTATCTCTTCTTAGGTCTCCAGCCTGTTGGCTCACCCCACAGATCAGGGGCTTTCTAGCCTCTGTGACACATGAACCAGTTTCTTGACATTTCATTTTTTAAAAACTTTGAATCTTTATTGGTACATTATATATACACATCACAATCACACACAACATTGGGAATTTGTACTAGGATATAACATGACTTAATTCTCATCTTTTCCCATTCCCCTGCCCTTTTCTCTGTATACACATGTCCTGATCATTCTGTGGCTTGAGAGGACCCTGAATAACGCCAGCCTCCAGTGATGTCCCCTGGTCCTGCTGCATCTCCTGCCTGGACCGCCAAGGTCTCAATGTCAGTAGCTCCTCCCATCCTCCCTGTGCTGCTAGGCTCCCCGAGGAAGCTGCTGTAGCACAGTCTCCCCACTATCGCCCCCAAACCTCACCTGCCCCGGCACCATCAGCACTGTTTTCTATCAGACTTTCTTCCAGACAAAGTCAACAGGAATGAAGTAGAAATAAGAAAGAACTCAGTTTCTTCACCTCATTCCTCGGAATCCCTCGACACTAAACTCACATCTTGAGTATCGTCAGGAAAAGTGTTCAGGGGAACATTGAGTTTCGGAGTGTAATCCAGTCTTTCTTGTATGGCCTCAATAAACATTTATTAACTGTTGCCGATGCACCAGGCACCAAAGCGATTCCTTGCAGCCACAAGCATGGTTCGTCTCCTCCTCCAAAACGACATCTCCACCCCGCACCGCTCTCTGGGGCATTTTTGTTGTTTTCTGGAAAACTCATTCTGAAACCTCAAAATCCAGCTGCCTTCTCTGTAAAATGGTTCCTCAAGCCCTTTCTCAGCCCCTAGTACCTCATTCTCTCTCTGTGTTTACATTTGTCATTGTCATTCTCAAAGTACTCAGTCTGTTCCTGGCAGGAGCTTGGGGTGACTGTTAGGAGCTTTGGGGTAGGCAGCTCTCGGAAAAGAGTGTCTCATTTTGTCTTGTTTCTGAACACACTGAAATATCTAACAAGAGAAGAAATGGGGTTTAATTTTTTTCTTTAAACAAAGGCTAAATGAGAGGACTTGGCTTTTCCCTGAGACCAATGGTCCGTCTAAGTGAACTCCAAGCACGGTCTCACCTGCCCCACAAAAGCCATGGGGGGCTGGGGTTGGGGGGAAGAGCTAGGCCCTGGGGAAGGACCCAGATACCTGCACTCTTCAGGAGAAGAGCCGGCTGCATTTTAAAAGTTCAGTGTTGTCTGTCCTTCTTAGATTTAATAATTAGTTCTTAGGGAAAATGACTCCTTCTCCTGTCCTGAAAAGGGGACGGGACATTGTATCAGTGAAAACTGGCCAATGTAAGTAACACAATTTTTAGAAACCTCAAGTATTAGGAATCCAAGCCTGGCCCTCTCGTTTCCCTTACAGGAAAACTGAGGCCCAGGACGGAGAAGAGATCCACCCATCACTTAATTCTCACCTCCAAATTCTGGAACCTTAATTTGTAATTTATGTGACAGACACTAAGTAATATTGTGACACCAATGCCAAGGCCAGAAAAGGATGATTCTTGCCTCCTGCCACCTGGCAATACTGCCAGAATACGGAGCCCAGCCAAGACGCCTACTCCATGTTCCTGGGCTGGCGGAAGGCGAGGTCTCTGGCACAAGCACAGTCGCTCATGAACTCAAGTCTCTTCACGTAACTAAAAGAGGGAGCAGCGAGGTGTGAGGAAGAAACATGCTTTTGTGTGTGTGATAGCAGGGATCGAACTCGGGCCCTTAGTACTTTCAAGGTAGGTATAATACCACTTGAACTAAATTCCCAGCCCCCAGAAACATGCTTTTAAGGTTCTTAAATAGCCCTGCTCACTTTGAATTCTGCCCCCACCCGCCTTAATTCTTAGCCACTTTAAATTACTTTCAAAAGAAAAAAAGAGTTTTAGAAAAGGAGTAAGGAGACCACAAGCTGTTTCTGACATTTATCTTCCTTGGTTATTATTTAGGATTTTAATTTTGAAGAATAGCATGGAAGCCGAAATGGCTTTGGGTCCAGAGATGAATAGAATCACTGTAAATGAAGGTAGATTTCCAAATTAAACCACCTAAAGAATGCAGATTTCTCCCAGCGGTCCTTGAAATAGAAGGCAGTTTTAATTCTACTTAAGTTTAGGGAAAAGAAAAAAAAACTGGAATTAACCTCAGTTTGGGAACTATCAGTGAAATGCTTCAGTAACTTCATCATCGACGCTGTGTCTCGCGCATCCTACCGAGAGGCCAGGAGCTTCTAAACCAATAAAGGAAAAAACAAGGCGGGTTATTTACGAGTTCCCTCCCCTGGCGCTTTTAAACCCTGCAAAATAAGCCAGTGCAGCGCGGTTCCTGGTCAGCACCTGCCGAGCTCCGGCTCCGCTGCGTGCGCCCCCCAGCGGGCTCCCGCGGTAGTGCACCCGGTCGGCCGGCTGCAACCGGCTCACAACCCCTCGCGGTCGCCACCAACCCCGAACAAAACTACAGGTGCCGGCGGCCCACCGAGGACCCAGCCTAGACCCGACACAGTGACCCATTGCGTCCCAACCCGGCAGGCGCGCAAGCACCTTTGAGCCAGCAGCGGGTGCAACTTCCCCGGAGCCAACTTTAGTTCAACCCGCGCAGGTACCTGGTCTGGCACGTGGGTGGACGGGCCGCAGACAGCTCCGGGGAACCCTCGCGGGGTGTGGGCCAGGGTCCTGAGGCCAGCGGCGGGGCTCCTGGGACGGGCTTTGAGGCGGGGCCCCCGAAGGGATGGTGAGCAGGTGCGAATCGGGGGTGGCGGAGATGGTCCTTCCAGGGTGTCCCCTGACAGCGGCGGGCGGGGACGCACGGTCGGAGGTTCCCTGAGCGGGGCTGGCCGCGGCTGGGAGGGAGGTGCGGACCGTTCTCGTCCCCGGGGGCAGCGGGCTGGGCCGGTCGGAGGAGGAAAGCGGTACGTGCAGAGCCTCCTGTCTCCCAGGGAAGCGTCATCCCCTCGGGGCAGGCAGGTGGAGGGTGCCTCCCCTTACAGCAACGACTCAGTGGGCACTTGGGAGCCGCCAGCGCCTGGCATGGGGAAGGGGACAAGCTGGTCAGGGAGCGTCGGAAAAGAAAGGGCACAGTGCGGATCTCATGGCCCTGTGTTCTGTTCCAGGGTCGGGCGGCCCCGCTCGGGACCCCGCGCCGGCTCCGGGATGGAGGGACCGCTTGCCGCCAACTGGAGCGCGGACGCGGCTAACGTGAGCTTCGCGCCCCCGGGCGCTGAGCGCAACTGCACTGTGGGACCCCCGCAGCGCAACGAAGCCCTGGCGCGCGTGGAGGTGGCAGTGCTGTCCCTCATCCTCTTCCTGGCGCTGAGCGGCAACGCGTGCGTGCTGTTGGCGCTGCGCACCACGCGCCACAAGCACTCGCGCCTCTTCTTCTTCATGAAGCACCTGAGCATCGCCGATATGGTGGTGGCGGTGTTCCAGGTGCTGCCGCAGCTGCTGTGGGACATCACCTTCCGCTTCTATGGGCCCGACCTGCTGTGCCGTCTGGTCAAGTACCTGCAGGTAGTGGGCATGTTCGCCTCCACCTACCTGCTGCTGCTCATGTCCCTGGACCGCTGCCTGGCCATCTGCCAGCCGCTGCGCTCGCTGCGCCGCCGCACTGACCGCCTGGCGGTGCTCGCCACGTGGCTGGGCTGCCTGCTGGCCAGCACGCCGCAGGTGCACATCTTCTCCCTGCGCGAGGTGGCCGAGGGCGTCTTCGACTGCTGGGCGGTCTTCATCCAGCCCTGGGGGCCCAAGGCCTACGTCACGTGGATCACGCTGGCCGTCTACATTGTGCCGGTCATCGTGCTGGCTGTCTGCTACGGCCTAATCAGCTTCAAGATCTGGCAGAACCTGCGGCTCAAGACCACAGCTGCAGCCCAAGGGCCAGAGGACTTTGATGTGGGCAGCGCAGGCCGGGCGGCTTTGGCGCGAGTCAGTAGCGTCAAGCTCATCTCCAAGGCCAAGATCCGCACGGTCAAGATGACCTTCATTGTCGTGCTGGCCTTCATCGTGTGCTGGACGCCCTTCTTCTTCGTGCAGATGTGGAGTGTGTGGGATGCAGATGCGCCCAAGGAAGGTAGGTGGGGCGGGGGCCCAGAGTCGTCTCCTGGCCTGTTGAATTTGCGCAAGGAACCTCCCCAAGCACCGAGCCGGCTTCCGCTCCTGGGAAATGGCAGTAATGGTTAAAGGACCAGGCTACAGGGAATGAAGTGAGGACCCCAACTCGGGGGCTCACCCCGTCAGTGGCTGTGGTTGTGGAGGAGGCTGAGGCTCAGCTGGCCAGCCAGGGGCCGGCTCGCAGCCCAGGTGGCTCCTACTCACCTGCCCTTCCGGTTGGACCTCTACTTTATGTGCAAGTTGGCCTGAACCAACGAGGTCAGGTCTAGCTGTGCAGCCTCAGGAGGTGAGCAGTCCGTCCAGCCAAACCTGGAGGTGTCCGCTGGGCCCTGTCCCTCCCTGGGCCCCTCCTGTAGTGGTGGAGTGGCCTGGAGATGGACAGGTATCACAGTGGGCATTGGATGGGCACAGGGCTGGGGCACCCAGAACACTGCAGACTTCCCTCTGAAGAAGGGCAAGGGAGAGGAGCAGTCGTGGTTTCCGGGTGACCCCTGGCAAGCCCTGCACAGGCGCTGGGCACCATGGGTCGATCTCCCCGCCCTTCCCAGCTGGTATACCAGGGGACAGGCCCCGTACTCCCTCAGTCTTCTTGGCTGGCTTACAGGAAAGTTTCAGGGGTGGTTTATCCTTCTGAAATTACTGCTCCGAAGGCCAGGAGGAGGGGCTTGGGGGGTAGAGGTTGAGGGAGCACAGGTGCCCCGGGGCTCTGGAGCCTGTGATTGGTGCTGGGCAGCTTCCCTCAGCCCCACACTGTGACAGTCCACGCACGCCTGTAGATTCCAGCTGCTTATCTGGAAAGGCAGAAGGTGCTGTTGCTGGAGGCCAAGACCCTGCCAGAAGGAAAGCCTGGACACAAGCTGGCTGCAGGGCCTGGCTCCCAGGCTTGCCAGGAGGATAGACCAAGGCCTGGCTCTGCGGATGCTGCCCCAGACGGTGCAGAGGTCCCGGTCTGGGTTATCCCTGGCGCTCCCCAGAGTGTCCTGGCCATCTATCCTGGGAAGCTGAACTCTCAGTCTGTAACTTTGCTTCACTCCCTCCCAGAGTTCACGGACTCTGGCTTCGCTGAGACCTCCTGGTTAGGGTGCAGTGGCTGGGCCACTTGTCGTCAGCACGGACTGGACTGAGTGCTTGGTGTTTAGCGGGAGGGTGTTGTGGGGACTCAGGAAAGTTTAGCGCGACTCCAGGACACAGTCTGAGCCACACCTTAGAGGGGGCTTAGAGCCCAGAAAGGGGAAGGCACTTGTGTTGGGCCACACAGACTTTGGAGGGAGCACAGCGGCTGAGTGGGGGTTCCTAGACCCAACTTTTATGGAGGGGCATGTAACATGGGAGCTGGAGAGACAAAACTGTGGCAGATGTGTATGTGTAGGAGTCAGACCACACCCATGCCTTGGGAGGACCTAGGGAGACCCGACCCACCAGCTTCCCTCCCGCTTCATATCCTCCTTTCCTTCCTTTTCTCTTTCCTTCCAGCCCCGACCCTCTTCTCTTTCTTCCACAGGTCTTATTAAGTTGCTGGGTTGCCCAGGCGGGGCTTTTCCTCTCAGTGCTGAGATTACAGGCACGCGTACCCCACTAGCCACCTACCTCATTTGTTTTGTTTTAGGGTCCTCCCTCCTTCTCTTCGTACCCCTTCCTGTTGCTCAGCCCACATGCAGCCTCTCTCTGGTATCTCCCTGAGTGATGGCTGGCCCTGCTCTGGCAAGGCTGGTAGACACACCTGGGCCATACCACGGGGCCTAGATACCTGCCAGAGAATCCAGGTCTGGGCGGCTGGGTGGGGCATCTAGAGTGGAGGGGATAGGCTGGCATGCAGTTGGCATTTGTTGCTTGGGCACACTGGTGGATGGTGGCATAGTCCCCTTCTCAGAAGCCCAGGCACTGGAGGAAAAGCTTTGGAATTTCTAAAGAAAAAAGACTCTCCCCCATACTGTGCAGGTACTACTTGTCTTTCAGCAGGAACAATGCTCTTGCTTTCAGACTTGCTGACTTCCCAGGAATGATAAAATGCCTGGAGAGGCCCAGGGGCCTCCACTGCACATACACTGAGGGGACCAAGGACCCAACTGGCTGCCAGGACGCGGAGGAGCTGGGTCTCCTGCACAGGGAAGGCAGGGCGCTGGCCGCAGCTGCATGTGCTGGCATTTGCCCTGTAGCCTTGTCCTGTGTCCCCAACCCCTTGCCCCCGCTTCTGCTCTGAGTCACAGGGCACAAAGCCCACCTTGTGGGAGTTGCTGTGAGGGAGGGAAATGGTGTCATCCACGGCCCCCACAGGCCACGCGATCAATGTCACTTCTCAGCAACTCATCCTTCTTACTGGTTTTGCTGGCACTTGTGGGATACACCTGGGGAGTCTATTGGTTGTTCTTGATGGAGGAGACGGGCCTTTTCCTTGAGCTTAGTTGGAGAAATCAGATAGAGGGAGGGGTGTGGGAAGACAAGGCCGGGCACCTGCTAATGAGTAGCTTGTGCTTGTTCCATGACTCAGTGGGGTATGGGGAGCGGGGAGCAGTGGGGTGAGAGGCTTACTTGGGACTTAGAGCAGCCCCAACAATAGCTTGGGCCCCTGGGGCAGAAGTGAGCACCCCATCCTAAGCAATCAGACATGGTGGTGTGTTGGACCAGGAAGGAGCTGGAGGGCACAGGAGGCTGGACTTTCGGGGTTTCATACCTGGGATGTCCCAGCTCTGCTCTGTTTCTGTGGACCTGGGGGCTCTACAGTATGGCCTGTCTGTCCTCTTTCCTGCAGATGCTGTGTCTATGCTGTGGGGTAGCAGGGGCCTCCTTGCAAGACTTGGCATCAGGATACCCCCACCATGTAGAGTGTGCAGCAGTGGGCAGGAGAGTGGATACTGGATGGGTCTGTCACCCTGGGTAGTTGGCAGGCAGAGAACTCACCCTGCAGATGGCAGCCTGGGCATACTGTCCTGAGTTCCATCCTGGGTTCCCTTCTGTGCTGGCTTCTTTGGGGGAATGGAGAGCCAAAGAGACCCCACAAGTTCACCTTTGGGGCTGGGGCTGGGGCTGGGGCTGAGCTGTGCTCTGCCAGACCCAGTACACTTCAGGCCCAGGCTGCAAGAGCCCCTGCTGCTGGGAAATAGCCCTGGGGCGGGGGAAGGCTGCAGAGATAGGTCACCGTCTGTAGTGTTTGGGGCTTGTCACTCGTCTGTGTACTGGGCTGACGCCTCCAGATGGAATGAGACCCGTCTGGGGTCAGAGTCACTGATCACAGCAGCTACTGTTGCTGTTGCTGACACTGCCAATGAGTGCCAGGGCTGCCCCTAGACTCACTCCAGCAGCATGGCAAGACTGGGGTACCATGCCCATTCTGAGGTGTAGAGAGGCCAGCACTGAGTCTGGGGTGGACAGGAAGAGTGAGGGCTAACAGCCTGAGCTGCCTGTCCTCTGTAGGCTTTGCCTGCTGCCCCCATCCCAGGCCTGCAGCAAAGCTAATTCCCAGGCCTCACAGTGGGAACGAGCCTGGCCCCCTCCTGCCCATCCTGACCCCGGAGAGGCTGCCCTGTGCTGATAGCCTGTATGTTGGGTGGGCTGTGCTGAGCTTCACAGGTGTCCAGCAGCATAGTAGCCTCAGCTGTAGGCCAGCGGTGGCACCAAAACCATCTCCAAACCCTGCCAGACATCTGCGAAGCAGCAGAAACACCCCTGGTGGAGATCTGGGTTAGACCATGTGTGGGGCTGGCTTGGGCTCCAGAGCTCTGCTGCCCCGGGCTCAGGTGGACCCTTGGCTGGGCTGGAACTCGGTGCTTCCCTCAGGCTCCTGTGTGGTGCTGCCTGAGTCCGTAGTGAAGTTGCTGTGGCCATGGGACCACCCTGGTGTCTTTCATGGAGGCCCATTCTTTGAAGCCCATGTCCAGAGTGTGGCTGCTTTGTGGCTCAGCTGTAGGGCACCTTTTGTTTCCTGGCTGGTAAAGTTGGTACAATGCACATCTTGAGCAGCTGGACACAGCGGCCTCATCCAGAGCCACTTTTCTGAGACCTTCTATGCTTCCCATTGCTTAGAGGTTTCCTTTCTCCGCTGAGCACAAGGGCATTCATTTGTGCAGGGATTGAGGGCCTCTACAAGGCCTGGTCCACACAGCCTCGCTTTCCTCAGTCGGTCCTCTAGGAGGAGTGCAAGGAGCACTTCCAGCTGCTTGACCACTGTCCATGACCAACACTGGCACCCAGACACCTGGGTGTAAGCTACAGAGTTCTAAGTCTGCCCACAGGCCTGGAAGGGGACACTGGGTTCCGCAATAGGTGGCATCAGGCTCTTGAGGTATTGAAGTCTATCCAGATGAGCAACAGCACTGGCCCCTCCGTTTCTGGGGTTGAGAAGAGACCAAGGCCAGCTGGGTGTGGTGGTGCATGCTTCTGATCCCAGAACTTGGGAGGCTGAGACAGGAGGATCACTGTGAGATCAAGGACAGGCTGGGCTGCATAGTGAGACTCTGTTTCAACACTTGATGTTAACCAAGAGCCAAAAAGTGATGAGACCTTGTCTCAACAACAACAACAACACAGCACTTGAGATGCAGAAGCAGAAGGATTGCTGTGAGTTCAAAGCTAGCCTGGGCTACATAGTGAGTTCAGGGCTAGCCTGAGACCTTGTCTCAAAAACCTTAAAACAAAACAGCCAGGCGTGGTGGCTCACGCCTGTAATCCCAGCACTCGGGAGGCAGAGGCAGGAGGATTGCTGAGTTCGAGGCTTGCCTGGGCTACATAGTGAGCTCAGGGCCAGCCTGAACTGCAAAGCGAGACCTTGTCTCAAAAAAACAAAACAAAACAAAAAAGAACAAGAACAATGACAACAAAAGGGTAGACTTAGATTGTAAATCTGACGCTGAGAGAGTGAGATAGGACTATTGCAAGTGTGAGCCAAGTTTAGGTGGTAAGGCCCTGTTTCAAAATAAAATGAAGGTTTCTGGGTGTGGTGGCTCACATCTATAATCCCAGCACTCGGGAGGCAGAGGCAGGAGGATTGCTGTGAGTTTGAGGCTTGCCCGGGCTACCTAGTGATCTCAGAGCCAGCCTGAACTACAAAGCAAGACCCTGTCTCAATTAATTAAAAATGAAGGCTGAGGATGTAGCTCAGTGCAGAGTTCCAAAGTTCGATTCCCAATACTGTAAGAAAAGAAGCAGAATAGGCTTCAGTGGAGAGGGCTAGATTTGCTCAGGCGCTATGTCAGGGCTGCAGTCCAGCTAAGCCAGGCACCTCAGGCCCGAGCCTCATACCCAGAACCTCTCTGCTATTTCTTCTCTCTCTGCTGGCCTGGGTGTCCGAGGGGGATTAAGTCTGAATCCGGTCACCTTATTCCCATCTGCCCGCAGCAGGGAGATTGTCTCTCTGCTTTTCCACCTTTCAGTGGTGGCGACTGATTTATCAAGACTTCCTATCTGCTAATTTCATGCTTCAATTCAGTCCCTTATTGAACTCTTTCTGTTATTCGATCTCTGCTAGCAGCCTGGGTCAGGGACATGAATGGAACACAGTCACCAGCGAAGGAGCGTAGAGAAATAATGGCATTAGGATGGCATTGTGCAGTCACAGGAGTATTCATCAAGTAGTATGATACCTTCAGGAGGCAACATATGCAAAAGGGCTTCGGAGGATGAGTAAGAGTTTGTGGTCAAAGCCACCCCTTCTGTGCTGAGGCTGCTGAGTGGTCCCTCTGCTGTCACCAGCTGGAGAGATGCCGCCAGCTGTTTGTGCACCATGTCATTCCGAGACTTGATTAAATGCTGACCGGACGCAGCCATGACGCAGGGCCCTGGCAGTTGCTTATTGGCACGTGCACAGTGGGGTCCGCATGTCCGGTGCTTGGCCCACTGTGCAGGGCAGCAGAGCTCCGACCCAGGCTGTGGTCACCTTTATACACGTAGCCCGTTTTGGCCACTTCACAAAGCACGGGGTGGCCTGGTGCTGTGCAGAGGATCCCTGGCTTTGCTTCTGTCCCGCATCATTGTTCCCAGGCAGAGCCCGGGGAGCCCAGCGTGCCACTGATTCAGCCAGCGCTGGCGCAGAAGCCAGGTGCGGCTCCTCCTCCCCACCCCGCCATACATGGTGGCTTCACACATCGGTGAATCTTAGAGGACTGTCATCACATTGTGGGCTCCCCAAGAAGGCCCCTCGCGGTGTACCCTGGGACTCTCACAAGCCTACATTGAAGATATATTTTTAAAAGGCTCCTGGAGACCAGCTGCCAGATACCCCAGCTGCGGAGCATCCAGGCGAGGCCTTGGCCCTCGACTTCTCTGTGAGTGGCCCTTGGGAAGCTGCGGTGTGGACCTCGCTCCATGTGATCAGCTGCATTTCTGAGCCATGTGCAAAATGTGTTCATGGTCTTGAGAGCGGAGCAGTCACAGAGGCTGTGGCCATGCCCGCTAGCTGTTGGGCTGCCTTGGGCACCAGTGTTGGGCAGAGGGAGTGCTGCAAGTCTTCCCAGGCATGCTTGGGCAGGAGTGTGTGTGGTGCGCTGGAGACCTGGCCGTGACGTCCTCCAGCGGCCCCTGCCCCGCTGTGAGTCACGGTGCTGAGCACAAGCTCAGGGCAGGTTCTCCTGCCTGGTGGCAGAGCCGGGGTGTCGCTGGAGCATGGCGTCTTCTGTTCGTGTGCTTGTTGGCGCAGAGCAGCCCTCCTGGAAGATCCCCCTCGGCCCAGCCCGCGCCTGCCACAGCTCCACATAATGCTTGCTGGCCACTTACTTTGCTAGGTTCCCTGCGTATGGGGACCTGTGACTCCTCTGAGGTCTCCAGAGCCACTATGCCTGGCAAAGAGGAGGAGGCAGCACACTGGGACAGGGCCTTGCCTGCTGGCCCCCCCTTCCTGGCCTCTGGTAGCCTGGGCATGTGCCAGGGGCTGGGCATGGGGAGGAGTGATTGTGGCCTGGGGAGGGAGCAGGCTGTGACTTTAGAGCTGGCTCTTCCTCTGCCCACCAAGACCCTGGAGTCCTGTACTTCCCCAGGTGTGGTTTTGGTTTTCCCAGTCACTGCCAACAAGATTTTTCCCGAGCAAACCGCCAAGGGCTTCCTTCTGTCACTTTGCTCCACCCCAGGATAATTTTTCTTTAATTTAGTGTTTGACAAGTACTAGTAAAAAAGGACCAGAGGCAGTTTCTTTACTTGACCTGTGATTGGGAGTTCCTGATCTTGGACTTCAGTAGATGGCCCCAGTGGGTCATGCCTCTTGTCCAGACCCTCACCACATCGTTGCTAGAACAAACACCTCTCTGGTCACAGGTCCTTCTCTGTTAATTGTTCATTTCCCATGTTTTCAGTTGGTCTCTACCCTGAACTAAGAAAGTCCATGCTCAGATAGCAGATGTGGCTCAGAGAGTATCCATGAGGAGGAGGTCGAGCCCAAGGCTTGGACAGGAGCCCTGTGCTCAGTCCCTGGCCTCCGGAGTCTGCTGGGCAGGGTCCAGTACCCGCAGGACCCCGGCAGGCAGCAGGTGACGAGGCCATTCTTAGCCAGTGCGACAGGACTCTGTGGACTTCCGGGGCCCAGCCTTCCCCTGCCCTGTCCAAAGGACCCATCTTGCAGTCTGTCTAAACCTATCACGAAGTCCCAGCCTGCAGTGAAGGGCAGATCTGCCTGGAGGCTATCCCGAAGGTGGTGCCATGCTGTCTGCCCCAGGCCAACCAGATAGGCACCGCTGCACGTGCTGAGACATGCAGAAGCCCACCCTGTGGGTCCTGGACTAATGCCCTGCCCTGGCGAGGGGCCACTCCACATCCACGACCCCAGTGTGGGGAGTGGCATCTGAGCCGTTTCTTGGTACGGCCTCAACTCTGCTGGGCACTGGAAGATGAACATGTGCCCCAAGCACTTACATGTGGACTGCAGGAGGTGATAGAGCTAGGCTGCTTTTACGCTGAGCGAATACCAGAGTCCCGACCGCAGAGTCTTGAGGCAGCTCTGTGAGAAGCTCCCTTATTATTCCCATTTCACAGATGGGGGAACTGAGGCTGAGAGACGAAGTGACTTTCCTCAGAACACACAGATGTTGAGTAGGAAAGTAGGATTCATGTCAGGTCTGCTAGTGCTCTGAGTCCCCACTATGCCCCACACCCTGGGTGCCCCCACCTGCTTTTCAGTCTCCTCAACAAGAGGGCCCTCCCCTTTTCCACAAAGGGCCAGTAGTGTTTTAGCCTGGCTGGTCTCAGGCCTTGGACACAGCTCCTTAGCTTTCCCCGGTGGCGTGGAAGCAGCCCAACAAGTGGAGGCTACATGCCGGGAGACTGGAAGATGGACGGGGCTTGGGAGCCCCAGTCTGTGGCCGCCGTCTGGCTTGAGAGTGGCGATCTGACAGGGGCCTGTGTTCCTCCGGGTACTCAGCTCTGGGGAGTCACGGGAAGGCTTCGTCTCATGTGGGGCTGTATTTGTTTGGAGGACGAGGAAGTCGCTATCTGTCCATCAAATCACACCACAGGCGCCGAGTCTTCCTCGGGGGCGGAAGCCTCCCTACCTGGGCCAGCCCCGCCTGTGAGAACGCTTTCCTGTTTTTCTAAGGC
Organism: Thryonomys swinderianus; assembly: GCA_004025085.1. Lineage (NCBI taxonomy): Eukaryota > Metazoa > Chordata > Mammalia > Rodentia > Thryonomyidae > Thryonomys > Thryonomys swinderianus. Next base: position 650 of record PVIC010007305.1, on the reverse strand, counting down.
ACCACTCACTGCTTTTTAGGTAGAGACAGGGAGTGACTCGCTGCGTGGCCTTGGGAAAGTAACCCTCCTTCTCATCTGTAAACCGAAGCTAAGTCCGTGCTTCTTGGAGTCCACGCTGCCTGGGAGTCCATGCCACTCTGGGCAGTCCTCAGTGGGGATCCTGATGCCCGTCTCCCATGCTCCCTTGGGAACGGCCTCATGAGGCAGGGACCGTGTTTCCTGTGCTTCATTCCACTGCAGCTCCTCCGCGGCCCTGTTAAACTGCAGCTCTCAGAAAGGGAGTAGGGAAAACAGGCTGATGTGGAGTCCATCACTCAGAAGCCGTGCGTGGCTCTTGTCGCCTGGAGAGTTGAGTGCAGGTCGATGCCCCCTCACCTGGTTCCAAGCCATCTTCTGAGCTCCCCACCGGCACCTCTTGTCCCCAGCAGAGACTGGATGCTCGTGGAAAGTCTCAGCTGTGGGCCTTCCCCCGCTGCTCACCCCTCTGCAGCATTTGCACAGCCCTGAGGTTCATCCCCGAGCGTCTCTCCTCCCAGGATCATGTCTTTGGATAGGTGTTATAGCCAAATTTTTAAAAACCGCTCACATGTGCCCTTAGCATCTGTAAGCCAGGAGAAGGAGCAGGCTCTGCTTGGGGAGGGCCTGCGTCC
>PVIC010007304.1:0-51314 GCA_004025085.1 Thryonomys swinderianus | reverse complement strand
CCCTCCTTGCTCGTAGTTTCCCCGTCTCCTCAGCCTCCCTGTTCTGTGACGGCCTCCAGTCTTCACCTCCCACAGCCCTGGCATTGGTAAAGAACGTGGGCATTACCTATAGGCTGTCCCTCAACTGGGGCTGCCTAACGTTTCCTCGAGATTAGACTCAGGCTGAAGGTTTGGGGGTATAAGCCCCTAAAATGAGGTGCTCTCAGCAGGTCATATCAGGATGCCCGTGAAGTGGGCTGGTCCCCACCAGGGTGTCAACAGCTGTCACTTGGTTGAGACTAGGTCTTCTTTAAGAAAATTCAGGCCACACTGGATGTGCTGTTTTTTAAGTAGCTTTTCCACATAGCCATCTATGTTAAATGTATGGCAGATTTTAAATACTCTAACACAGTATCTCTTCAATAGCTACATTGATGCCACGCACACTGCTCAGGACTTCTGTTGTTTTTTCATATCTCAGCATCTTTCCAGTTTCTTACTCTTAACAATGTGGTGCTGAAGGCTTTCATAGGTATTTTATGTCCTTAAAGATTATTTCTGGAGGGTAAATCCCTAGACCTAGAACTAATAGTAGTCAAAAGTAAACCATATTCTTAAGGTCAAAGAATGCTATTACATGGGCCCCATTCTCATTTCTAGCAACTCTCTTCCTTGCTGTGGACACCAGACTCATCCCACATCAGGGCTTTATCATTTTCCAAAACCTTCCGTTGGTTTAACTGGTGTTTTTCTTTTCTTTTTTAGTTAGAAAATTCAATGCTTTTTTTTTTTTCATATACTTTGGCCATTGCTAATTCCTTTGTTTCCTGTTCAGATCCTTTACTTGTTTCTGTCCCTTGAGTTTTTGTCTTTTTATAAGAAGTTCTCAATGTCACGACGGTATGAACATTTGTAAATTCAGGTTTAAGCTCTTCCCTGATGAAAGAGTTTGGTGTTTTTTCTGTTTTTTTTTTTTTTTTTTTTTTTTTTTTTTTTTTTTTTTTTTTTTTTTTTTTTTTTTTTTTTTTTTTTTTTTTTTTTTTTTTTTTTTTTTTTTTTTTTTTGAGACAGGGTCTCGCTGTGTAGTTCAGGCTGGTCCTAAGCTCTCTAAGTAGCCCAGGCAAGCCTCAGACTCAGCAATCCTTCTGTCTCTGCCTCCCAAGTGCTGGGATTACAGGCGTGAGCCACCACACCCAGCACTGTGGTATGTGGTATTGTTTGCTGGTGGGCGTGAATCACCATGCCCAGCATTGTATGTGGTTACTGGGTCGAACTCAAGGCCTTGCGCTTGCGAGGCGCAGGTGCCAGAACCACTGAGCTAAATCTCCAGCCCAAGAGTTTGGTGTTTTGTTTTGCTTGGATTTCCAAGTAATGTTTCTTTCTTATTATTACTTTTTTAAAAATCTGGAAGTGTTGAGACAGGGTCTCCTACATAATGCAGTCTGGCCTTGAATATACTGCAAGCCTGGAACTTTTGGTGCTCTTCCTGCCTCAGCCTCCTAAGTGCCAGGATGACAACTGTGCACCACTGCACCCAGCATTTTAAAATTTATCTCCCTCAATTTGGAGGGAGATAAATTTAAACACTGTATGTTCAGTCCGCCAGTTAAGGAGTGGGGGCTGGCAGCCCGGCAGGCTTTAGAGTTAAGCAGGTACGACACTGAGCCAGGGCTCTCTGGGGCCTTGGGCTGGGCCAACCTCACTGCGCTTCAAGGAGAGGAAGGGGGTGACTGGGGAAAGAGGCACTGGGTGCAGAGTGCCTGCTGGACGGCACTTGGCCAGGCTGCTCCTTGTAGGTGTCTCACTGCTGTTACTTGATGTTCCAAGCAGCACGAGAGCCTGGCTTGGCAGGATGGCCCAGCAGGGGACAGGAAGGGCGCCGGTGCCTGGGAGCGGGGACCTGAGGCTGAGAGCGGGCTGTCCAGAGAAGCCTGTGGGAGGACAGCCAGCTCACTGCACAGCGCCACATCAGCCACTTCAGGGACCCCTCTGGGGGCGCCACTGCATCCAGCTATCTCTGTGGCTGGAAGTCGGGGTGCCTAGTGTGGCGCGCCATCACTGCAATGGGCTTGCTCTTCCATGCCTTGCCAAGTCTGTCCTTCTGTGACATCCCCAACGGCCCTCCCTTGTCGGCACCCGAGGACTGCAGCCTTGGTATTTTAATCTCAAGTTCATCTGGGGATCCAGAGCCTGGTTCTGGGAACAGCGCAGGGACTCGTGTAGTGCCAGGTGCCTCCTGCCCGTCTGTTGCCCTTCTCGGGGCACAGCAGTGGTCTGGAGCAGGAGCCAGCACCAGGCCAAGCTCAGGTCCAGCTCCATCCTGCTGCGTGACATTGGGCAGGTTACACACCCTCAGCCCTCTCTTTCTCCCTTGTAGAAGATGGTTCTGGGACAAGTTGTTTTCCAAGGACCATCAAGCCAACACGCTGTGACCTCAGCGCGTGAGATCGGCATCCCTGCTTACTCCTGAATACTCATGCTCAAGCTCTCTGTACACAGGATTCCCGACTGCAGGCAGGACGTCACATAGCCCAAGGCGCCGACCCCACCCCAGCCTCTCCAGGCCACCTGCCCTGGAGACGTGCCTCTGTGGCCACACTGCACTAGAAGCCAGGCTTCCCATGAGACTCCGTCAACTGATGACTCATCAGACCCCGCTATGCAGATGTTGCTGGGGAAGCTGAATTCTTTCCAGCCTTTTGACGGGAGTTTAGAGAAAGTCATGTGAGATCCTCATAAATAACAGCACTATCATCACCACAGACAAACATGGGCTTGGCGAAAAGACCAGGAGCCCTGAATGCTATGCCTGGGAACATGTGACCAACCTGTCACAGTAGCCATCTGATGTTCCCAGCGCCCGACCTGGGTCTGTGGCTGAGGTAAGAGAAACAAGTGCCAACTCTCTCTGGTCAGATGTGCCAGTGAGCAGGGAGAAGGCTTCTACTCTGCCTGCTGCCTGTGAACCCACGAGAGCACGGCCCATGTGCCCTGCAGCTGAATGCGGCCCCTTCACCCCTCTCCCCAGGCAGCAGTGTCAGACAGCTTTCCCCTCCTCTTTGAGACCTGCCTTGCAGGAGTCTGTCACCAGCAGAAATGGAGAGAGGAAGTCAAAGCAACTGCTCTGCCTGTTTACTCCGTGACTAGACTTCCGAGCCCCTCCCCCTCGGGCACTTCTGGCCTACACTTCTGTTCCTCCTTCACTCTACACCTTATGAATCTCTGGCCCACCCTTTCTGTCCAGGTGACAGTCACCCACAAACCAGAGCATACATCTCTGGTGTTCCTGGAACACAAGGGTCAAGCTTCCAGGCTGAGATTTCGGATGAATGTCCCATGTCAGGAATTCCTGACAGCCCTCCTCACGGACAGGCTGGAGGAAAGGGACGCTTTCCACCTAAGAATGGCATTTCTGCTTGGGAAGCTCTCAGTTGGACCTCAGTTTCCCTTAGTGTTCCTCTGAGCTAGAGGCACTGGAGGCCAAGAGGCCCTTCCCACCGCTTGGAAAAGACAGGCTTCATGGTGCATTCATAGATAGGGGGAGCCATACAGGCCTCAGCCCCGGATGGTGCTGACAGAACCTCCCACCCTGCCCGCTGCTGGCCTGTGCTGAACAGGAGGGAGGAGGGCAGCAGCTGTACCCTTGGGTAAGAGAGGAGGGGAGAAGTTTGGGAGGGAGAAGTGAGATTCTCCTCTCTCATGCTGGGGTTGGCCCACCTTCTAATCCCTCTGACACCCTGTGTCCTGTTCATGTGACTTTTTTTCTCCTATTGCGACAGTAACAAATCACTCTGTCTGTCCTTTTGTGGTGCTGTGTGATTAGAGATGGAGTGGACTAGACCAGTGCTGGAAAACATGAGAGCATCCAATGATACAAACAGTGGCACGCGTGCCATAGGTTCGCCACTGCTGGATCAGACAGACCTGGTAGTCTCAGCAAGAGGCTGTGGCCTCAGGGCCCTGTGGCCCAAGGAAGTGGCCTTGTGCCCCAAAGGAGTGCCAGTCTGATGACAGCTCTGGGAAACCATGGGGTTGCCAGGACAGCCCCGAAGAGATGATGTAGAGAACCAGCCAAAGGTATCCTTTCCCCCAGCGTCCAGCCCTGTCCAGCTGCCCGGGGCCATCAGCACTTCCAAAGCTGCTGTCCATAGGAATAGAGTCCCCAGAACTGACTGGCCACCACGGAGGGTCCAGAGGCGGCTGGCCAAACACAACTGAATGTGCTCTCTGATGTGCTCAACCAGACCCTTGGTTTGATGGCTGTTTGGTCACTTGTCTGTGACAGATGCAGCCAAACCACAGTGACCAGGGGCTCCAGCAGGTGGAGGAGATGCTGACTATAAAACATATTTGCAAGGGAAGGGGCAATGGGCTCACACCTACATAATTCTTGTAAGTATGTAAGAAAACCACGTAGTGCTGGGAAAAGAGGTAGTCTTTTATTCTAGCACCACTGGCTATCATATGCTGAGCTCCTGCTGTGTGCTGGGAATGTTCAGCGCTTCTTATTATCTCATTTAACCGTCCCTCAAGCATCAGAACTAGATGTTGGCAAACCAGCATTATTTCTAACTCCATAGTGGTTGAAACTGAAATCTTGGGACATTATATAGAATTTCCAGGTCTCTGGGCCAGGAACGTGGCTCAGTGGCACCATGCCTGCTTGACAAGCACATGGTTCTGAATTCAATCCCTGATACCACCAGAACCAAAAGCAAACCAAAAAGAATTTCCAGGTCTCATGGGTGGAATTATAATCCACATCTGCTAAGTCAAACCCAAACTCACTGGGAAATGTACAAATGGTTAAAAATCTAAACTCTCAGTACCAAATACACCCACAATCAGTGACCTGTACGAGCACCAGTTTATACTTAGTTAGGAAAGCAGTGTTAAGGATGAGTATCGCTAAGAACTATGGCTGATATGTGCTGGCAAGAAGGGGAATTGGCACAGCTGGTGACCTGACAGAAAAGGGCCAAGGCCTAGGCCAGAGGGTTAGCTCAGTGGTTCTGGTGCCTGACTCGCAAGTGCAAGGTCCTTAGCTCGATCCCCGGTAACCACATATAATGCTGGGCGTGGAGACTCACGCCCACCAACAATCAACACCGCATACCACAATGCCGGACTTGGTGGCTCACGCCTGTAATCCCAGCACTCGGGAGGCAGAGACAGGAGGATTGCTGAGTTCGCGGCAGCTTGCCTGGGCACCTTAGTGAGCTCAGGGCCAGCCTGAACTACAAAGTAAGACCCTGTCTCAAAAAGAGAAAAAAAAAAAAAAAAAAGGGCCAAGGCCTATGGACCACCTTACTCTGGCACACGGTACCCACTGCTGACACTGACTGCACTCCGGTGCGGAAAGGAGGCAGACTTCAGAGATGGGACCCACTGCACTTTGTCACATAAAATAATCTTGCCCACACTGCACACTTCCTTCAGCAGCCTGGATGGGTACAGTGGCCTCGGCCTAGTACATGGGTGGGGTCAGGATTGGGCTGGTGACTCTGGGAGGGCCCAGATGGCTGGGCAAGCCATTTCTTGAGCTGCTTGCCTATGCCAGGGTTTCATTGCCCTGGCTGTGGTTGGTCCTGGCTGTGACAGATGTCAATTTCCAGATGGTGAGCAGCTGGATGGAGGTGGCAGGGACGGAGAGAGAAGTCACCTTGTGGACTGTGTCTTTTCTCTTGCAGGGAACTCTGGGCCTTTGGAGCCCTTTGGATACCCTACATCAAGTCTTCCGGGGCAACACAGGACTAGACACTTAGTCTTCCTTGTCTTCTCTTTTGGCAAAAGCAAACTGTGGCCGGTATCACCCTCATCATCTCTTCCACACTATTCAGTCTCAAGCAAAGTCACAAAACTCTCACCTCCTGCCTCTGTGAACAGCGGGACCCGCCTTGGAGCAGGATCCCAAACTACCACTCATGGAGTGTTGTATTTATGTAGCCCTAGACAAGCCAATTAAATGCCCACAACTCTAGAGTGCCTGTATTAAGACTCTTACTTTTAATTAGATCCACTTTGCTAGTGACAGGAAAGTACTATACTGTAAGACCGCCCGGGCCCTTGCCTTTCCCTTGTTTTGCCCTCATGTTTTTCTCCCCCAAAATATCCTGTTCCAGAAATGTAACCATTTGTATTGCTGCTTCTGCCCGACGTATCAGACTGCCCCATGACTGAACTGTGTGCCCCTCCCTACCTCTCCTCTCATTCCCACAATGGCCTCTTAAGGCCGGCCAAGGCCCTCACCCTGTCCACTGGAGCTGGACTCACACAAGCTCTCCTGTCTGCAGCCCCAGTGCCGCTGTACGCGGGTTTCTCTCACTGCACAGCAGAGCTGCCCGAGACCCAGGGGCTCTGGGTCTGGATCCAGCTTCCGATGCAGCCTGACTGACGGAGGCGAAGGACCTCTTACTGTCGGGACAGGATGCTCTGCCCCCTTCCCTCCCTGTAGTCCAGGGGACAGGAAATGCCCACGCTGTGTGCAGAAGCCTTGGTCACACAGCTGACAGCCTCTGCGCCTGTCTCCCTGACGGTGGCAGGATCCACAGCCAGCACTGTCCGGGGACCCAGATGTCACTGGGCACTGAAAGCAACTCAGGAAGCCCAGCTGTGATGAAAGACGAGGGTCTGGAAGACCAAGGAAGTTGAGCGGGTCCTCCCATCATTCCTGCTCAAGGAGAGGGGACACAGCTGGTGGCCATGGGAGAGGACTCCAATGTGGGGCTCACACGTCTGGCTTCGGGGACAGTTCCCCACACTCGTCAGCCCTCTATGAGAGCTGGCAGTGCCCTAGACTGAGGACTGTTGGGCTGAGGCCTCCGCCTCGCCCGTTGAAGGCGAGCAGCAAGCTCTCTGAGCGCACATGCTGAGCTCACTGACCACCCCCTGGCTCTTGGCGCCTGACAGCTGCCCACCTCCAGCCACTGAGGAAACTTGCACCCTGGCTGGCTGGCACTGCTGTGAGTTGGGCCCCCCAAGCTGTTTCCAGGTGCCTACACGTTCTCACCCGCCAATGTCCTCTCCCACAACCCCCTTGAGCCTCTCGCAGCGCTAGGCCCGGCTCTGGCCTCCCCATGTCAGTGGAGATGTCTCTTCTTCTTTCCACCATCGAGAGTAAAGACAAGTTCCAAATAGGATCTCTTTTCCCACATCCAACGCAGCCACCACTGGTCCAGCCACAACCTCCTGCCTGCCACTTTCCATCTGGCCACCAGGGGGCAGCCAGAGAGACTACGTCATCCACGCTGGTGGAAATGTGCTCAGGACGTTTCTCAGCAGCAGCTCTCCTGGCCCTGAGTGGGTTTGGATCTCTGCTTGATGTCCAGCATGCACCTGGTTCATGGCTGGAACTCAGTCATTGTCTCTTCGTTGAATAAATGTCACCTGCAGTTCTTTGTATCACCTTCCCCCTCGTCCCACTCGCAGCACCAGGGCACGGTGGCAGAGAGCTCCTGTCACTGTCCCCTCACGTTTGCACCTCATGCCCCACAGCTATCAGCAGCTCGCAGGACCTCTGGCCTCTGTGCTGGACAAACGTATTGGTAATGATGCGCTGCTTCTGCCTCCTTTTCTTCCCCCTCTGTGCTTTCACGAGACTGATACTCCTCAGCAGCTCCTTGGTCACTGCGTGCATCTACCTGGTTGGCTGTCTGTGTTCTTAGCTCATTCCTAGAGACAAAGTAGCATCCTGGAGCCCCCAAGGGGAGGCTGCCAGCAAAGGCTCAGGAATAGCCTAGCTGGGTTCAAGTCTGTCGACCCTTTAGGAGCTGTGTGACCTTAGGAACTTAAGAGGCTCAGCACTGTAGGTGGAGACAGAACTGGCCGTGACCTAGAGACCACCCAGTGTGGAATTCGGGAACGAGCTCTGCACAGGGCTATAACCCCAGCTCGGAGCTCGCTCGCTGCAGGACCTGTAGATACGCCGGGCTAGGCATCCCTTGCGTATCTACTCTCCTCATCAGCAAGACGAGCACCTACAGCAGTTGATGCTGGAGGGTTTAAAATGACTGGCATATAGTAAATTAAATGACTAATTGTTCGGAGGCATTAATTACACAGTGTTGGGCACAGCGCCCAACTCCTCAGAGCCCCACGTGTGGCAGCTACTATTACTGTAATGAGCACCGTGCTCAGCCCGGAGCTGAGCCAGCCTTCCGGGGACAGAGAGCCTCTGGGGAGGCAGTGTCATCACCTCTGGTGACTCGCTGCCCCGTGCCTTCTGGAGACACTCTCGCCACTTAGAGCTGGACGTCTCAACTGCAACGTGCGGTCCAAATCTGAGAGCGGTGTGAAAACTGAATTAAAGGCAGAAGAACTGGCTTCCTGCCCATTTAAAGATTTCAACTTCATAGGTGAGGACAATTGAGAACAATAAACAGTAAAATAATAATGCCACCTCTCTTGGTTTCGAAGTGGGAATTACAGAAAGCTGCCATCACAAGCATCTTGTAGCTCGGGAGGTGGTGGCTCTGCTGTATGACGTGGGAGGCAGAGGGCAAGGGCCGGATGTCCCAGCAGTGTCCTCAGGGCCACGACCCGGAACACTGAAACGGGAGACTCCAGAGAGACAACAGCTGGGATCAGGTGACCCAGCCGCGCACACGGTCACCTGGGTAGGGCATCCACGGCGGACACCCTGGTTTCTCTGTGGACACACAAGGTCTTCAGCCTGAGGCTTGGTTCTCTTGTCTTGCAGAAGCCGCTGCCTGCACAATGTGACACGTGACTCAAGCGATCCACGCACAGAGCACAGAATGGTGTTGGGCACACAGTAGGAGCTCAGAAAATAAGATTTGCTGTCCGCGCTTCTGGTACAGCTGAAGTATATTTGGTGTGAGACAGAGACCCACCTCAGCAGGGCCTCCGGGCTGCGGGGTGACATCAGTGTGCTCACCTGTGCCTCTTCCAAGGTGTGTCAGGGCGTCTCTTCTCTAAGATCTGCAACCATGTATATAATGCAAAGGCTCAGAAAGAGAGTGAAGGTCCCCACACTTCAGGAGATAACTGGGGATGTGTTCTCCCCAGAGCGTGAGGACTCGGGAGGAGTCCCAGGAAGCATCCGCGCAGGGGAGCAGATGGAGTCGCCCCACTGGCACCGTGCTTGGCTGTTTTGTAACTCATCTCTCGGGGGGGGCTCTGGTGTCCCCTCGAGAGAACTCCTATCAGAGGCGGAGGTATGGAACGCAGCTGCACCCTGCAGACCGCAGTGTGGCAGAGCAGGTACGTTTGGCCTCTGCCCCGTCCTGGGCTGCCCTTTGTGCCACGCCAAGGACCTGGCCAGGTCTCCTCTCCTAGGATCCAGACATTGAATCGGGCATCTTTTTCCTTGCTTTCTCCAGTCTCCTCCAGTCTCTTTAAGGCCTGTGAGTGACCACTGCTCAGACTGTCCCACAGTTGACTTCAGCGATTCTGTTGACAGATATTCATTTGGCCCTGGGCATCCACACACAGCTTCTCTCTCTGCCTTTGTGTGGAGGACTGTGGAGAACCGCTGGGAAGACTGTTAGGTTACAGCACAGATCACTACCACTTAACGCGTGCTGTTCAATCAGACAAGGCCACTTCTCAAAGCTGCCAGTCCAAGTAGGAGTGCACAGCTGCCAGGGGTCACAAGCTCCCCTCTAGTCCCCTCAGTGTCACCTCCAGGTACCAGTTCCTACGTCTCCTACGCCCACTGGGGGGACTCGGTGGTGAATTAACTACTGCTACCAAGGTGTTATCAAAGACGGCGAGGGCAAATCTCAGGAGCTCCAGACACGGCCTTGAGTCAGTGAGGAGCTCAGAACTGTTGCCAAGCACCTACCTCAGCTTTGCTTTGGAAACGAAGATTTGACAGTTCACATTGCAGGTCCGAAAATGTCTTTGTCTTTGAAAGTGAAGCAGACAAAACTTAGGACACTGAAAACAGTAAATATGAAACCAAGAACATGACCCCAAATACACTTTTTGTAAGCTGTTAATGATAGCAACTGATTCTCAAAGGCCTGGACAGTCAGATGTGGATTAGCTCATGGGTCAGTGGGCAGATACTGTTCTCCAGCCTAATGACTACTCTCCTTCCCCCTCCCCCGCCAACGGAAGCCTGGATGGAGACATTCTCCAACCTGCGTGGCTATTCTGATAGGCTATGGACGAAAGCTGTTAGTTGAAGATTCCAGAGGGCAAGTTTATCTGGACTGAAGTTTAGCCCTTCCCATCCAAAATATGGGTTACCAAGACCGACTTATACCCTCGATCAAACCCGATGCAAGTCATCCGGAAGGCAGCCAACGAGGAGACAGAAGGAACCTGTGTCCCTCATGGCAATGGGGTCGCCCCGTCAGCTCTGGAAACCACCCCCACCCTGCCCCGTCTCTTGTGACAGGACACCTCACTGAAGGTTCTTTCCTTGTTTTCTGTTAGGTGCAGTTGAATCAAATCCTACTAATCTACAGTTCGTGGGGCCCTGCAAGAGGACTCATCTTCCCTGGGCTTCAGTTTACTGAGTGAAGGCTGAGTCATCAACAGGAACCACCAATGCACAGCTGTACTCAGAGCCCCACACCAAGTGCAGAGTGCAGCGGAGCTATCTGTTTTCAGACCACACGGCCAGCTCAGTGGGTCAGAAATTCTGAAGTCAAAGTCCAGGCAGTGGTGGTGTTTATAGCTCTGCAGGTAATTCTGATCTGCCTGGGGAAGGTTCTCTGTGTGGTGCTTAAGGAAAATCTTTCTGAGAAAGGGAACCTGCTCTCAGGGAACCAGACCACGAAGGCTCAGACTAAGACATCACTGTCTTTTTCAGAGAAATAGTTGGCCAAGGAACACCACATTTTTTTGTATCAAACTCTATTCCTAAAGCTTAATCCTATCTATTTTGAAGGATTATGGAGAGATGGTAACAAATTAAAAAAACACTCCACAACCTCTGAGAATGGCAAAATGCATTTACTTCTAATTGACAGTCTCCAAAGTGAAGATGTTTTCATGAAAGAAAACATCTTCGAAAAGGGTTGGTTACAAAATGAAGTATCTTTAACAATCCTGTAATGATGCACAGGGCACAAAAATGCTCCCAGCACTGATTTTTAGAGTGAATTCTAGCACTTTCTTAGAAAGAGAGGGTGAGTGGGGGAAACTCACAACCAGACGCAAGGTCATTTCTTTCTTTTCTTTGGAATTAGGGCAAATAAAAAAAGAAACATCTATACCCAATGTTCAAACAATCCTTCCCAGTTTGATCCAATCCTTTCTCCCTAAAAGTGCATTCGAAGTGTCCCAGATCCGTGAGCTGACAGACAGACACAACACTATTCCTGTTCTTTGCCTCCACTGGATTAGAATCAAGTCTGTCCTTCCTCTGTCCCCAACATCCTGCTGGAATTAACACTACATGGTTGGCTTTTTCAAATTAAACGCATCTGGTAGTTAGTTTTCTCCTTCTGCCTTTAGTGAGAGAATCCTAATCCTGAAATGAGTGTGAATCTGGAAGACTCAAGAACCTATTTGGTGTGAAGTGGAAAAACTTGCCCATGATGCTTCACCAGACTTCATATAAGGTTAAGAGAAAGAGGATGAACAGCACTTTCATTTGTAGTAGTCAACAGATATTGCAAAAGATGCAATGTACACTATGGAACAGATGCTGGCTCGGATATACATAAACATATTTCTCAGACCTGAGTATGGGAGAATCAGGGCGGGGGTCCATGTGTAAACACAGCTACCTGGGCCTCCCCCTGTGAATTCGGATTTCTGGGGAGCCTGAGAACCTGCATTTTTTTCAGGCACCAAGCTAATGACACCCACAGCCCTGTAGAACGCCTACAACTGTGCCTATGCTAAGTATGGCAGAGGGACAGGCACTCAGATGGAGCCAGGAGACCTCTGCTCTCTAGCTAAGCGCATCTTGGGCCTCTCACTACACTTCCACCAGGATTTGCTGAGCACCTACTATGTGCAAAGCACAGAATAAACAGAAGTCTTTACCTTTAATGAGCTCTCATATGAGCAGCTAGAGTAAGATTTGTCCAAATTACTAATTTACCAGAACATGTCGGGAGTCATAAAGGGATACAAATGATACGGTGGGCTTAAGAAAAGCTCACACTCAGCCAGCTATGGGGAAGGTGACATCCTAATTGAGATGGCACTGGAGACAGGGCTAACCTTGGGGACCATGGGAATCAGCAGATACTTCTGGGCAGGAGGGTGGAACGGTCACAGCAGTTGTGATACTGGACAGAATTCTTCAATGCCTGTCACAGAAGCACCACACAGAGTTCAACAAAATAGGGGGAACTTACTGTTTCCAGCAACTTCAGGGGTGAAATCGGCCCTCATCTCTCAGTTCTGGTTTCTTGTGCTAACGTTAATTCTCCAACAGGACCCAGATAAGGCACACCCATGCCACCAGCAGCCTTAGCTTTACTTTCTATGGAAACAGCAACTCTAAGACCTGAGGCCCATACTTGTGCATCTTGAGAAGTCAGGGACTTGAGTACACTGACTGGCCAAGCCTGGGTCACGTGCAGGTGTGGTGAGATCGAGTCCCCCTCCCCCATGATTCATGCAGTTGAACTGGTTTTTTTTAAACAAATCAAACAGCGGGGATGCAGTTCTCAGTCTCCACTTCAGGATATTGTACAGGAAACAACAAAGAGCTACCATAGATATGAACAACTCATCGAGATCCAAAACCATCAGAGGGATCCAGAGTAGAAAAATATCCCTCCTTACTTCTCAGCGCTTTGCCAGGGGTCCTGGCACAATCTGGCTTCCATTCTCCAGGATGCTTCAGCCCACAGTGTCTCTCTTCTGTAACGGCCAGGACCCGCTCTGAGTCCTGTCCACATCCTGAGGGGAGTGAGCCCTTGCAGGCCATCTCTGACGTGTCTGTCACCTCCTAGTGTCTAACTGGGCCAGGTGGCATCCGTTCAGCTGCTGTGCAGACATTCCCCTTGGTCTGAGGCCTGCTATGGCTGCCCTGGAAGGTAGTACGCCTCAGCCTGGCCCTGTGAAGGCTGCAGTGGCTTCTCCTGCTGGGCCCCATGCAAGAGCCGTTACGTAGAGTCACACTGCCAGTGCTGCCCCACCTACTGGGCCTGGTTTTCCAAGGTTCTTGGAAGGGAGCTGGGGCCATGGTGGTGGAGGCTGGGACAGCCACAGGGCTGGCTCTCCACCACACCCCATGCTTTCCTGACCCCATTCAGCGAATCTGAGGCATATACTCCTGCCTGCAGAAGCCCACTAACAAACAGAGCTGCCCTCTCCCCTCCCCAGGGCCAGGTACTACTCCAGGGTCATAGTAGGTCTAAGGATATTCTGGGCTGAGGTTCCACTCCAGGATGGGCTGCTTCAAACTGAGGCTTGAGTCTGTGTGTGCCCGGGCACAGAATAAACCCATGTCCCCACGGGGCCAGGTTTCTAGGACTGGCATCTTCTCACAAATCCCTACCGTGTGAGTTGGCTTCACCCTTGGGCCAACTTCTTTGAAACCTTTTTACTGTGCATCATTACTCCTGCAAACGTGGAAGAGGAAGAGAGGCCTTCCCCCAATCCGACAGGTCACTTTCTGACACTTGCACATCTGGTGGAACCCGCCAGAGCTGCAGGAAGAGCTCTGACTGCTCCTACATTCTGCCTCTTTGCTCTGTTAAACACAGAATTTGCTGATAAAGTATAGATTGCAGGAAAACGTTTTATAGCACATCTGGCAGTTTGAATGATGTTATTTATAACAGCTATAAATTGATGTGTTGGCATTTCCTGTTATCAAAGTGTTTAAATAAGTCAATACAACTTTCCTAAATTCAGATTCATAATCTACTTAATTTAAACAGACAATGAATTATCTAGCCACACTTTTGCTAGTCTGGGTCAATTAGACATGACCAGTTATGCCAAGACTGTATTGTAAAGATTAAAAATAAAATATCTATAACTAGTATAAAGAATGACATAGGTTATTAGGAAATCCCATTAAAAGCATTTCCACAATAAAGTCTATTTTATATTGTGAAAAAGAATGCTTTAAGTGACTATAAAAATGATTATTCAATATCAAAAATTATAAAATCTATTTTCCACTGAATTGTATTTGTTCCTTTAATGGAGACCATCCTGAAAGAGGCAACTAAGGAGACTTAGAAAAATATTTACAGTAACGGTAGCTATCTCATGCACATTAACTAGGGTGCCTTCAGTAAGGTTAAGAAGAAAAGAGCAGGGCTGGAGACCTAGCTCAGTGATTCCAATGCCTGCCTGGAAGCACAAGGTCCCTGGTTCGATCCCTGGTAACCACATACAACAATGCCAGGTGTGGTGACTTACACCCACCAGAATCAGTACCACATACCACAATGCGGGGCATGGTAGCTCATGCCTGTAATCCTAGCACTTGGGAGGCAGAGGCAGAGGACTGCTGAGTTTGAGGCTTGCCTGGGCCACACAGTGAGCTCTGGGCCAGCCTGAACTACAAAGCAAGACCGTGTCTCAACCACAACAACAAGGAAGAAAGAGCAAAGAAAACTACAAAATTTTACTTTTTCATTTTCTGTTAAGTGCTATGGCTCCAGTCTGGACTCCCCCCAGGGCCTCATGCGTTCATAGGTAGAACTTTTCCGACATTGCTGCATCAGAAGTGTGTGACACAGGGATGAAAGGAGTGTGACAACTAAATCCATCGAGCACAGTTCTGGCTGTGGACAGTGGAAACCCCCACCCGGGTGTGGATGGCACCCCCCAAATGCTTTGCACCTTGGTTGAATATAAGGGAAAAGACAGAAGGCAGGCTGCTCCCGGCTGCTTCACTGCCTCCTGCCTGCTCTGTGTGCACTGTCTCCGGCTCCCTAGGGACCGGAACCTCTATAACTGTGAGCAGAAACGAACCTTTCCTCCTCTAACTATGGGTGTCAGGTAATTTGACTCAGCAATGAAAAAGGTTACTGAAACAGGAAGGTACGGGCATCACTTTCATTAACATTTATTTTAAAAAAGGTAACGCAGCTGGATGTAGTGACATATGTCTGTAGTCCCAAGTGTTCTGGGAGGCTGAGGCAGGAGGATCATGAATTCAAGCCCAACCTAAGCAACTTAGTAACTTAGTGGGAACCCATTTCAAAAAGAAAAACCTTAACAAAACCAAATACAAAAAGTAGGGCTGATGATGTAGTCCAGCGCAAAGGTCCTAGATTAAATCCTCAGTACTGAAAAACAAACAAATAAATAAAAGGAAGGGGTTCAGATGCAGAGGGAGCATAAAGCAGGTTTAAAGGGTAACTACTGATATGTCCCTGTCTTGCTAGACAGTCTCACAACTCACCAAAAACACCAGCCACTCCCTGAAGCACACAATCACTCCAGTGATGCAAAGCACAGCGTTCGGGGCAGAAATCAGAACTTCACTCAGGAGATGCGTCAGCTCGGCAGACAGGTGGAGTGAGAGACCGGAAGTGGCTGCTCAGCATGGCTGCACGTGGTATCCCAGCACTGACTGGTGGCCTGTCCACAGTACACATCTTACCGTGGTGATCATACTCCAGGAACTAATAACTAGGATTCATAGCAACTTTTTACCTTGAGCCAGACTCAGTTAAATACAAAAGAAAACCAAAAAAATAAATAAAAGAAAAACCAACAAACCTTTGAAAATGTGCACTTTATAAAATATTTATGTGGATCAACTTTATTGCAAGTGAATACACACAGCTAGCAAAGAGAAAATTTCCCAAGAGTAGACCCCAATGGTACTTGTTAATTCACTGTAAAGAACCCACTCAAGTAGTGGGAATTACTTGTTTTTGCTGAGTGTCCTCTGCTTCTCTGCGTGCTCCACAATCTTCTCCTCCACGTGCAGCCCCTTCCGCTTCCGCACAGCATTCATGTACTTCCGGGCCTGGTTCTCAGAGTCCGCCTTTTCCCCAAAGTGCAGGTACTCCTCCTCCGTGGTGGGCACCCAGAAGGGGTCACTGGGGATGATCTTGTCAAAGTACGGACAGGCAAATATATTTTAACTGCATTTACCAAACTCTGAATTCACAGCCTCAGCCAATGAAAAAACTCAGGCAATGAACACACAGTTAAGCTTGCCAGGAATGAATATATATGAAGAACCATGGGACCTGCAGACAGAGTAAGTTTCACAAAGCCCGCGACATGTAGTATTCTTTGCCTCACAGAGCCCTTTCAAAACACTAAGAAAAACAAGAATTAACTTTTAGTATATGTGCTGCTGAAGTGAGCACAAACAAGAATTAACTTTTAATGAACATCCTTAAAAAGCTCTTTTGCTTTGCTGAGTGTTGGTATCTGCAGCCACTGGCCTATGTCCTGACGAAGACCGACACACACGAATACATTCCCCCTTATGCTGAGCGCCTGGCTGCCCCAGTGTCAGTCACTGTGGTGAGCTGGAGCACGCGGGCTGGGCGCACACAGCGGCACCCTTCCTCTCCTCAGGTCCACCCTGTTTACTGCCTAATGCTCAGAAGACCAGTCTAGGGAAGCACGCCCAGGCCAGCTGCTCTGGGAGGCTAATCCTGGAAGAGGAAGGAGGGGCACAGCTTGAGAAGAGTCAGTTTGGAAGCCAGACAGGAAATGGGGATTCGCCCTTCGGAAAGCTAGGAGCCCTGGAGGTAGGGAAGCTGGATGCCGGCCTTTGCGAACTCTATCCAAGGCACTGACAAAGACTGTGCATGTGCTGAACGTGCCCCTTTCAATATGGAGAAACACCACTCGCAACCCCCCTTCCTGAAGGGAAAACCCCAGAACTTACACAAGCTTCCCAGCCTCCTCACTCATGCTCCCTATGAACAACGGCCTGACTGCCATATGTGAGACAAGAGCAGACTGGGTCCTCTTTCTCCCTTTCTTCCACAGGAAGTGCACCACCTGTGGGGCTCTCACCCCTGTGCAGGAGAAGCCCTTACAGCAGAACCCTCCCTGTCCCACCCACTGTGTAACTCCAGACCAGAGCCAGGAAGCGGCTCTTTGGCTACAAAGACCACATTCTCCAAGATCAACTTCATCAAGAAAAAAAGGTGAGAACTTGTCCTTGCTATACCTTTTTTGGTTACTTTTCTTACTTCTCAACTGGGAGAAAAGGTTATTTACTGAGTGGCCACAAAGTATACCACTTTTTAATTAAAAGAAATTTTAATTAAAAGATGGAAATGAAAGAAAATCTATGTTACAATAGTCACTCTTCAACACTGAAAGAGAAATTCTCGTTGGCCGGGAAGGAAGAGGATTTTGGAGGAAGAAAGAGGAAACATAGGAGCCATGGGGTGAAAATCTCATCCACAGCCCACAGAGAGCCAAAGCAGAATGAGACAGGAGGGCCGGGCTTTTCCTGCCCACAGCCGCCATGTGGGGCTGCTCTGCTCTTCTGTGGGGATGTGGAAGCAGTCACCCCTGGGTCAGACTTGCGGAGTCTGCTGTCCTGTGCTCACCATGCCTGTGAAGCACCCAGCTGAGCCAGGGGTAGGGCCACAGTGGGATCGTTGGCAGGCAGGGGGCAGAGGATGAGGCTACTCTTCAAATGGCCAGTGGTGAGACCATCCCGGGCAGAGCATAGGAGAGGAAAAGCCAACTGTAGATGACCACAAAACCCCATGGAAGGCGGAAACCAGGCTCAAACGGGAAGATCTCTTCTTCAGCTCTGGAGACATAAGAGCTACTGAAGACAGCCTTGTGGAGAACTCCGCAGGGAAATAAATACAGGGAGTAACCTGTATTTAAAGGAAATAACCAGAAAAACTAGCGAGATACAACAAACTCCACAGACAGGCTAACCAGAGGACTGCTGGAAAGAGAATACACTATGTGAATTAGTAGATAGGCTTGGTGCTTAGAATATGTAAGGCACTCTTATAACTCAACAGAAAGGAAATAAAAAATGGCCAATGCCCAAAAGAAAAGGTATATATCCTGGTCATTAGGGAAACACAAATCAGAACCACAAGTGAGACACCACTGCGGACCTACTAGCATAGCTATACTAAAAGTACTTAAAAAAAAAAAAAAGTTGGTAGGCTGTGGCAAAGCCTCATACCCTGCTGGTTGGAATGTATACTATAGTTGCTGTCAAAGAATTTTGCCCATCCCCCCCCAAATCAAACAAAATTACCAAATGATCCTACAATATCACTGCTAGGTAGACACCTAAAGGAAATGTTCTGCAAGTCAGCAGCTGGGAAAAGGGAGGTACAGGCAGTTGCTGACCTCTGTGCTTTTGTGAAATTAGCAGGCTGGAGCAGAGAGACATTAGAGCCAGCAAGGGGATGCCACGGTACTCCATAGCCTGCTAGATGAATCCTGCTGCTTCCATGGCACCCCCGATCCACAATGTGGAGGACAGAATTAGTGTCCTCCATGCTAGAGAAGACTAAAAGCCACTGGGGGGGTGTATGTCTACCAAGTGATGACCTGATCTCTAAGGCTGCCTTTAGCAAAGCATTTGCAGGTGGTTATAATGTGCCATGAATCTGAAGCTGGCCAACAGCACCCTCCTCCAATCAGGTAGATACAAACCCATCACAGAATATAATGAAGCTACATGCTCTTGGCGGGTCTAAGTTATAGTAATTAAATATGTTTTAAACCCTGTGAAAAAAGAAAGCAAGAAATTGGAGAGGGCGAAAAAAATGAATGAGGTGCTAGGCAAAGTGATATCAATCTCAGACTAACCAATTTAAGACCAGAGTCCCTGTTTCAAAATAGAAGCCTGCAATGGTGGTTCACTCTTGTTAATCCCAGGACTTCAGAAGGCCAAGGTAGAAAGATCATGAGTTCAATCCCAGCCTAGGCAATTTAGTGACTGAAACCCAGTCTCAAAATAAACAGCAAAAGATAAAAAGTGCTAGGGATGTAGCTCAGTGTGAAGGCACTGGGCTCAACCCTCAGAACCATAAGACAAGACCCAGGGTTATAAGAGTCCATCTCTGTTGGCCCTGTGCCGTACCTGGAGGCTGGTTTGGTTTGCTTCCTGGAGCTCCCAGGCCCACTTCTGTATTCAGCAACATCTGCCCTAGGTCCTCTTTAGGGATGTGGCTGCCAGTGGCTCTGTGCCCTGCCCTCTGTCCCTTGTACCTTCCTGCCTTGGCTACTAGGGTAGGTGCTATGTGGTCATCACTATGCTGCGCCTGTGTGGACATGTGAAGTCATGTGCCTCCAATGCCAAAGAAACCTCTGGATGGGCACATAGAGGGATGCTTTTGGGGGGCAGAGACTAGACTGTTGCCAAGGCTGCTCGACCTCACCCCAGAGGGGCTGGTCCCTCACTGCACATACCACTCATGGGCCTGGAGCCAGAATGTATTTTTGCAACTTAACAGCCTGAAGCTGATGCCATCTTCTATTTCACAGGAAGGTTCCCCAGTACAAGCTGTTGCCCTAGTCATTACAAAAAAAAAAAAAAAAGAAAGAAAGAAAAAGAAAAACCTAGAAGGAAAAAGCAATGGGGACATCATTGCACTTTCTGTCCAGGTTTTACCGTAATGATGGAAGCCAGGTGGTAACACCACCAAAACCAACTACTGGACACTCTCAGGACCCTGTCCTCCTTACCCCAAGGGATCTGGAGCACATTGGGGTGGTCCCTGCATGATGTGTCAATCTGCAGGGTAAGCTAACACATATGGACAGCAGCCCTGGTTTGTGGTATTTTTCCCTCAGTGTCTGATATTAATTTCTTTTCTTCCTTTTTCTCACAGAAGGGTAAAACTCAGAGAAAATTTGAGATTGCTGACTTCAAAGGTTTCCTCATGGAAAATGCCTATAATTTTATTTTCTCTATTTTTTGAAGCACTTTCTCTCAAAAGCTCTTGATTGTAAATTACAAGTTTGGTAGAATACAAACAAAAAACAGTGCCTTGGAGTGAGAAGCCAGATCAACAACTGTGTTATTTCTAAACCTAACTATGGGGGGAACCGAGGCAGCCAAGAAATATCAGATCAATGACATTTAATTATAATGTAGCTTTTAAGACTTCTAAAGATTTGAAGTTTTTGGAAGTAGGACCATGACAGGTGGCAAGAAGATGACAGAAGGATGGTAGAAAACTGGAGCAAGACTATTCTTGATGACATTTTTCTCTAACATTATTTATTATGAGACCATTTTTAATAACAAGCTGAAACTAAGCCAGAAACTAATACTTTTATAAACTAAGTGTTTAAGATCAATTTTCTGCCCCCTTTTTAATTCTGAGAGAAAAAGGAATCTAGAAATCATCATGGATTTAGAAAAAAAAGGCTAGGTTAAAACTCTGCTGCTTTATCCTAGTTTTTCCTAAATGTAGGGACAGGGAAAGGTGACATTAGAACCTCTGCGGTTAAGTTTTAGTCTCCTTTAAGCCATGACAGCACCAGGCAAATTAATTAGAAAGGGTGGAAAAATGAGACTTAGAGAAGAAGATGAGTTTTGGGCCTGATCAATGCTGTTCTGGTCTGCAAAGACTAAGACCCCTAGCTTCCCACACTTTTATACAATACACTGGGAATAACAAACATAACAGGTCACTCGGCAAGAGCAGGTTCCATACATCCTAGAACAATAAGGACCTTCTTTCAATTAGGAATTTGTCCATCCCTGGACAAATGTGACCAGAGGTGAAAATAATTATGCCCCAATATGCAAAAGCTGGCTTGTAGGCAGGAAAACTAGGCCTAATCATAATTTTAATTGTCAAATGATTTTTCTCCAAAATTACATATAATTGCTCCTGACAACTAAAGATTTATTTTCCTGTTTCTTTTTTTTCTTTCTTCTTGAGACAAGGTCTCACTTTATAGTCCAGGCTGGCCCTGAGCTCACTATGTAGCCCAGGTGAGCCTCGAACTCACAGCAATCCTCCCAAGTGCTGGGATTACAGGCATGAGCCACCACACCCTGCACTGTAGTGTGTGGTACTGATTGCTAGGATTATGGGTGTGAGTCACCATGCCCAGCATTGTGGTATGTGGTGGGACAGGGATCGAACTCAGGACCTTGCGCTCGCAAGGCAGACACCAGAACCACATACCTAAATCCCCAGCCCCTCTCCTGTTGTTCTAGTAATGATGGTGGGGCACATGGCCACTGAGGCTCAGGGAGCATAGGCACACTTTTGCTACACAGAGTCAGGTGATGAACATTTTAGGCTTTGCAAATATTCTGTGTCCTAACTACTTAACTCTGCTGGAAGGCATATGAATGAGTGGACATGTAAGTGAGTGGGTGCAGTTATATTTCAATAAAATGTCATTTACTGAAAGGAGTAATGGGTTTGCTGACTCCTGACCAATGTGAAGACTATACTCCTTAGGCCTCTTGTGAGGTAAGGCCTGGTTAGATGAGAGTTACAATGGCCCTGAGCAAAGGGATGACTGTGTGTCCATGAGGGAAGAACTGCTCTTTCCATCCCATTCTTCTGGCTGCACAACAGACATGATGAAGGGAGGTTGAGAACAGTTTGAGATCATGGGCAGAAGCCAGATGTCCAGAATGTACCTGGGCTGCCCACAGTTTAGGCCACAGTCTTCCACAGATGCACCCTCAGCCTCAGAGGAGAAATAGCCTCTGCCTTACTTAGGCCACTGCACTCTGGCATACCTGTTATAATAGTCTTACCAGTTTCCTAACTAATATAATTTGCCAATTAGGAAATGAGGGAAACTTTAATTTTTAAAATGAGCTTAATAAAATCATTTTCAAGGACAAGAAGACTACCAAATGATGAGAGTTTTAAACAAAAGCAGAATATATTAATTCAATTATGTCAATCTTCCAATAGTGATACTACTATAGCAATCTGAATAACCACTCAGGGTCTGTCTTTACAGTCAGCCCCAGGGATTGCTTATCCTACACACTTCGTTTTGATGAACACAGACGCCAAGTTTTCTGTGCCAGCACCGATCAAGGCCATCCGTGTGAGCTGGAACACTTTTTATCTCTAAGATATTCAGAGACAGGAGTTCTGATGGCACCCTCAGGAATGCCAACACCAAGGAAGAATGTATTTTGTCTCTCAAGGTCATCATAGTGGAATGGAATAAATCACTCTCTACTTGTGTATCGCTTAGCCATGCTGTTTGGCAGTCCACATCTGGTCACTAAGCCTGTGCAAAGGGACTTTGAAAAGCTGTTTTCATCAGGGACATCAGGATATATTTATACTACAGAGAGTTCCCACTATTCAGGCATGGCTTTTCTTGATCTATTCCTTCTGTTTCTTGCTGGTTTGTGTTTTATATAAAAGTTGAGTAACAAAAACCAAAACTAAAAGGCTAAAATTCTGGATAAATATGAAATTTCTACCCATACATTTGAGGACGAACAAACAGCTTAAAATGTTCTAGGGGATACTATTTTCTACATAATGAAATACACCAATGACATAAGACAATAAAATCATTAAACTATCAATTAGTTTTCAAAGATACAGAATGCAAGGAAGATTTCATAGAAAAATCACTGTTAAAATACAAAGTCTGTACTGATCAAAGAAAACATGATCTCAATCAGAACATTAACGCTGATTCGACCAAGCATTAAGTATGTGGCTTTTAAGGACAAGCAGAGTTGTAGCCCTGGGCTAACAGTTCCCTGGCATTCAATTCGATGGTGCAACTTGTTAGTCAATCAAGTTTGCCCTGCACACAGCTAGCTCTTCCAAAGTGCTACCTTTCTTTCCTCTGCTGACCCACTTGATTGTAAATTTCATTTTAAAAAGAGATTCTTTCTCAATTATTTTCTTTCTACATTCATCATTTGTTTAGTGTTCTTGAGAAAAGAACCCATCAGGCTAAAAGAAGTGAGAGAAAAATGAAGAGCTTAACATTGAGCCTGACCATGAGTTTTGCTGAAAGAGTCTAAGAACAACACCCTGGGCCACCTGTGACACGTGGTGAAGCACCGCTCCACAGAGCAGTCAGCACCAGTGTGGTTTGGATGCAGAGAACAATGAACAAGAAAACAACCCTGGCTGGCAAGCCCCCTCTGGTCGGATTCCAGGTGGGACATTTGCCATACTCTACCCAGGGGTGAAAGGTCAGGAGGTCCCACAGCCTGTCCAAATCAGTGACAGGGGCAGTATGTGGAGCCAGGACTGTCTAACCCGTGTCAATGCCTTTCCCCCTAAATTACAAAGTTGTACAGTAAAAGGGAACTTAGATTCCCTACACACAGGGACAACAAAATCTGCTTTTGGAGAACAATCTTTCCATTCCCATCTTTTAGCTTAAAACCTCTACCCTGAAATGAGGCTGTTTCTGCAACTTGAACTGCTTTCTGCACAGACCTCACAGTGCCCCAAGCTGGACTCTCTTTAATCCACACCCTGACTGCTGGCTTAGGACAACTTTCTGTGAGAACATGTTTAGGAAGACTGGCCTGCCTCACTGCTGCTTCTTCTAATGATCTTCCTGCGTGGTGCATCTGTTGTCTTTCTTTTGATCACAGATAACAATTTTCTGGCTTACCTACCTTTACCTAAGCTGGCAGGGAATCTCTGATAAGCCATCTCATTATTCAATACTTGAAACCACCCAAATCTCTAGAACCAGGACTGGAAAACAGGCAATACAGGATAATTTCAAGTTACTCCTCGCAAACACAGTCCCTGCTGCAGGAAGCAAGACCATAGATGAAAAGGACTGACAGGGACATGGTTCTTACCTCCCAGTGGCTGAACACCAGCTGCGGGCTGGCCAGGCCACTTGTCCTCTTCCTGATCTCATCAGCAAAACCAAAGCTCTCAGCTACAGGTAGCACAGCTTTGATGATGAACATGTCTGTCCCTTCTTTCATTTCTTCTTGAAGCACCCGGCCTTCTCTCTTCGACAAGACAGCATAGACTCGACCTGCAAAGTCAAGAATCTTTTAAACTCACTGACTGGTCATCTGACTCAAGCCACATAAGGACATGATCAATTATCCATCCTGTAATAATCCAGTAATTATTAAGGTGTGAGCATTTAAGTATTACTTTAAAAAATAAAGCACAGTTATACAAAAATTAGAAATAAAAGATAGTAAACCCCCAATTACATTACCTAAGACAATGCCACAACACAGCTTGAAAAGCAGGAAACTTATAAAAGGACTTTTTGATACCAATGATACAGGTGCAACTCACTCAGTAAATCTTAAAATATTTTAAGAATTATAAGACAGTTATTAATAGGATGGCTGTGATCATTATGACAACACAGGTTATTTGGACTGTGCAAATGCATGATGGCATTTAATAATGTGTGCTCATACTCTTCTTAAACTGGTAGTATTCAAGTGGTGTGGTTTTAAGAGTTTTATTCCACTAGGAACTAAAAGCACTTGGGATCTTTCATGTCTGATAACAGTTTCTAGTGTCACATCACAGAAATCTATCAGATTCTTCTGACTGACACTTTCAACACATCTTCAGGTTCAGTTCTGCCTCACACTAAGGAGGAGAGAGAGAAGGGACCTTAGACTGGCATGCATATGGGTGTCTGCAGGTACTTAAAGTGACCTTTCATCTAGGAAGCAGAATACACTGTAGAGAACAAAGATGAATTAAAAATCACAAGAAATCCTGTAGAACTTGATGTAGCCAGCAGAAATTCTTCTTCTTTCACCGACTGCTTAAAAATCACTTTAATTACACAGTGGTCTATGTATACATAAATGTGCAATAGCCAGTCAAGCAGTGAGCCCAAACCCTCCACTCCCAGGAAACAAGGCAATGACTCTGGCACACAGTTCACCCATCCACCATCACCTGTGCTTTAAACCAGGACATGAGGACACAACACAAATGACTCACACTTCTCTCCAATCCAGACTTCCCCTTAGTGGTGATGATTAGGAAGGATCAATGGAAACCACTTTCAGAAAACTCATGGTATCATAAAGCCTTGCAGGTTTAAATACTTTGAACGAATGAATGAACAAATGAATAGCCCTTGTATCAGTCACAAAAGGCACTGCCTCTACTCTGGTCTGGCCTCCAGCTGGACACCATACCCTCCTTCCTTCTTCCCCTTAAAAGGTAGCTCCTGTCTCCCCACTGCATGACCTTTGACCCTGATGCTCTGCTTCTGCCCCAGGCTCAACTCAAACTGCTTCTTTTTTTCACTGCAATTTTCATATTCTTCACCTGATGGGTCCCTTTTTCTGAATACTCATTCTGCATAATTTCCCCATGGTATCTGAAGTTACCTATTGGTCCTTTCTCTGTCAATTCTTGCCAGTCTTAGCAGTCATTACCTTCATTATACTCCTGGACTCTGATCAGCATTTTACTGTTTATGTCAGTTAACTCCTGAAGGTGTAAACTTCTTCCTGTGAGTATTCTTTGAAGCTTTATCTCTTCTTTCAACTCTCCCTATCAGAGAACCAATTAGTTTCTCTTCATGTGGTTTGAACTCATTTCATGCCTGAGACTTCTAAGTCTATCTCGAAGCTAGACACTGTCCCCCAACCTCAATCACATTTGCTGTGGAACCCAACTTCCTCTTAAATTCAACATCTCTTTTTTTTTTTGCTTTTTGAGACAGGGTCTCGCTTTGTAGTTCAGGCTGGCCCTGAGCTCACTATGGTGCCCAGGCAAGCCGCCGCGAACTCAGCAATCCTCCTGTCTCTGCCTCCCGAGTGCTGGGATGACAGGCGTGAGCCACCACGTCCGGCATTGTGGTATGCGGTGTTGACTGTTGGTGGGCGTGTCTCCACGCCCAGCATTATATGTGGTTACTGGGGATCGAACTCAGGACCTTGCGCTTGCAAGGCAGGCGCCGGAACCATTGAGCTAACCCTCTGGCCCCTCAACATCTCTTAAGAATCACTGCCTATTGCAAAAGGCAAGGCCACTCTCCCAACTCTGGTCATTCCCTGTCCTATGTACTAGAAATGTCAGAGACACAATCGTAACAGTGGGCTGGAAAGAACTTAAAGACCCTCAAGTTCTGCTTTATTAGTGATTTCAATTCTGCAAGGAAAGCCTCAAACTCAGCTATCCCCAGGGCAGCATCCCTTCTCTCTTGACGCCTAACTACTACACAACCCCTGAGCCTCAAATCTGTTCCTCTTCCTATAAGTTTCAGTTTCTACCCAGTTTTTATTACATGGGACAAGTTTAATCCTTCTTCCACAAATTAGGGAAGAATTATGATCTCCTCCCCAAATCAATATTCCTGTGACATGCTCTGTATTTCCTGTTCTATCTCAGCCACTTTCCTACTTCAACTCCCATGATTTTTTACCACTCTTAGTACATGTTACCTAGAAATAAATATATTGTAATACTTCTAATTGGATAAGCTCTAAGAAAAGTAATACAAATATTATAATCATTAGTTATTTTCTTTAGGCTATATATTGTCTGAGATATGCAGAAAAAAATCTTGCCATAATAGCTACTAGGTATGAACTAGTAATCTTTATTCTTCTACCTCACCACAAGAATAGTTTTAACATAGTTTATGGAAATAAATATGAAACAACAGGGTGAAAAGGACTCAGGGAATTAGGGCATAGGGACCAGGATGAGGGGCTGCTTCTGTAGTGCAGGCCGCTACCTCTCTTGTCATGGGTCATCCAGAGGGTTTCAATCAATAATGGTAACTGAAACCAAATATAATTAATCATGTACTGTATTTTTGGGTCATGTGATTTCAATTCCAAAAAAACTACATCCCAAAACTGGGGCATTGTGATGGATCACCAAACAAAGGAAACACTAACAGAACTTCTCCAGCATACGTGGCTCTCACAACAGGTGTGTCTAATGCTTCGATGCACTCAGAGGCTAAACCACCCACTGTTACCATTGGGAAATTAACATGGCCAAATCAAAGAAGACTTCTGAGTGCATGGTTTGCAGGGAACCAGACATCACTCATGTAGTTGTTTACTTGCTTTGGCGAAAGATCCGTGGGTTCTCTGCTGTATGAAGGGTACCAGAGAAGAATTCTTCAGCGAAACAAAAGGCAAGAGGGTTAAATCACCGAAAGGGTTTGAATCTGGGCTAGATTCTCACCAACCACACTATGAGACACTATGAATGTCTCATTCCTAAGCAAGACTCTAAGACTGGCAGTGACCCATGGTTTCAGTGTCTGTGATGACCACAGCCAGAGAACCGAGAGCACAGACCACAGGCTCTGAGCCAGGAGTCTGTCCCCTGCCTATAGCACCCTCAGACCTCACAGTTCCTGCAGTCACAACACGGTCTCAGATTTTCTCATCATTCATGGCCCGTTCAAAAACAACCTGCTCCATGAAGTCTGATGCCCCTAAGTTCAAAACACTCTTCCCCATTTGAGCTCCTCTGAACCTCATCTGTTCCGTTACAGCATTACAGGGTCATATGTGCACACTGGCGCTGACAGCACGGGGACTAAACCTATGGATTCTATAATCTTTAAAGGTGGAACACAGGGAGAGATGTGCTATCATCTTTTTCTCATTTCAGGAAAGGAACCAGCTGCTCACAGCACTGTTTTCACAAGTAGCAAGCCAACAGGAAACAGCGTGTACTTTATTTTAGGGTTGATAACTAATGTAAAATTACAGCATATCTAATTAGAAGAATTATTAGAATGCTTCTGATATATTAAAACACACGTCCTAACAATGTCAGCATTTGTTCCACTCTAATACTCAGAGCTGGGATTAAAATTTTAGTACTTGCCGGGCGTGGTGGCTCACGCCTGTAATCCCAGCACTCGGGAGGCAGAGACGGGAGGATTGCTGAGTTCGAAGCTTGCCTGGGCTACATAGTGAGCTCAGGGCCAGCCTGAACTACAAAGCGAAACCCTGTCTCAAAAAAAAAAAAAAAAAAAAAAATTTTAGTACTGCTTAACAAAAAGAAGTATATTTAAAATGTGAGGTTACTGTGAAAGATTTAACAAGAGCAAAAATGAAGGAATAACAAAAAGACACCTGCTCTCGAGACAAACACAAATATACTGCAGGACTGAGGCCCGAGAAGCACATCAAAGATCTCTTATGGGTTAAAAAAAAGTGAGAAAAGCAAAGGAGAGCACTGTCTTAACATTCTTTCCCCACATAAAATAATTTTGTGATGATTTTCTTCCAAAATTTCCTTTTTTATTATATGCAATTCCACCCATTTATGAAAGCATTCATTGTCTTAAAAATCTCTATGGAAATAACTAAGTTTTTAAAAAATTAAGAAAATTCATTTTGCTAAATAAAAAGAAATCCTAAATACAACCTATGTCAATTTCTAGAGAATTAAAAAGATGGTCAGCAAGGACTGACGCTGTCTCGGAAGACTTTTTCAACAGGAAGATCCTGCAGGCAAGAAGTAAACCTGAGGTATACCGTAAACTCTCCTTTTCTTTTTCCAATTGAAGTTGCTGATTTAAAAAGAAAAGGGAAAATGCAAGTCAACAGCTGACTGTTGACAGGCCTGAGACTCCAGAGACTGGCCATCAACACCAAAGAGCCCCTTAAAAGCAGCAAGAAAATAGGCCTCAGAGGAGACTGTCTAGTCTGAGCAAGAGAACTTCAAACCACTTCAAGGGGAAACAAATTTCAGATCAGAGCTAAACAGTTCCTCTGAAGGCAGTGATGTGACAGCCAATTGGACCAGGAAAATGTGTTAAGAAGTGGTACCAAGGACAGTGGTCCAGAGATGCTACAGTGACCAACCCACAGCCACACAGCTGCCACCGCTGGAAAGTAAGTGGGAATGTACAGTGGGTTTACGTGGGGCTGTCAAGTCCTGGCACAGTGGGAACTACGCTGAGTGAGGCTGGCAGAGCGGTACTCCGCCCCAGAGGGAGGAGGATGACAACCTCAAGGATTATGACAAGCCTCTCCAGAAAGCAGCAGAGCAGAGTCTGATGGCTGCAAAGTAAAGAAAAGCAGGATGGGATGAAAGAACCAGCGACAAATGGTTTTTGAGGGACTGTCCTGGAAAGGCCTGGTCACGTACAGGGTCCAGGTGGTGATTTCCTATTAGAAACAAGAACATGGGCAGAGAAGTGTGCTAGCAATTTCAATCTGATAAATGCCAACAGCCGATTCTGGCTTCACTTGGCATGTTGAAAATTAGTATTTTCAGAAAACAAAAGAATCAATGCCACTTGAAACGGATCACGTGGCAATTTGGAGAAAAAAAAAAATGTGTTCCCATTATTTTGGAAGGAAAAATAGTTCCCACTGTCCTTGAGAGAAAGGAAAGGCATAGACCTACATAGTAGCCTGAGAGTTTGGGAAGAAGATCACTTCAACACACAGAGGGAAAGGAAAAAACAAAACAAAATACCCTTCAAAACAGGATTTGAGATAAAGGAGCCTAAGGAGAATCTAACAAAATCAATCATGAATGATCCCAAAGCAAAGTTAGATTAACCTAAGCTTTCTTTATGTATTATGATTGCTAAGCTGGTAACTGGGGGAACAGATATAACAGAGCTCAGTTTCATCAAAATATCTGATTCATAGTGTGCAGAGTTTTACTTCTTGCCAGACAAGAACACATGAAAATTAATGTGATGTACAAAGATTAAAGATTTGTCATTAAAACATTTTCCTTTACAATTATTCTCATGCTTATTGTATAAATTTTTATATATGTAACTTAAGAAATTATAGATTCAGATTCTTGATAGGTAAATGCATAAGTTCGTGAGACTATAGAATTTTGAAAATTCAATTTGGATCCAGAATTTGGATCCTGATCTTTGGGGAACACCAGGGGAAGACATAATTTATTTTTAAAAACAGAAATGGAGCTAACCCTAACTTTCCACATGAGGTAATGACAAGAGGCTTTTGGAAGAGGCCTGGATAAGAGAATAGGACCAGGAAGCATATCCTATACACCTATGTATTCCATGAGATACTAACAGATAACTGTATCCACATGCAGTTGAGAAACACTGAACACTGCAGGTGATATTTGGAATCTTAGTTTACTTTATAGCATGCATTGGTTTTAAGTGGTCTTGCAGTTCCTAAATTGAGGTGACTTTGTTTAATGCAGCTGTTCTTGAAATGTTGGTCTAGATGTTCAGTTTGTCTCACAGGAACCTTCCTGTGGAGCCTCAATTTCTTCAGGGCTCAGGTGGGGTGGTATATGCCTGTAATCTCAGGAGGATCAATAGTGTGAGTACTGCCTGGGCAACTTAGCAAGACTGTCTCACATGAAAAATAGAAATGGGCTAAGGATGTAGTTTAGTTGAGAAAACCTACATTCAACCCTCCAAAACCTCTACCTCACTCCCAAACACTCCCCATTTCTGCTTTCGGAAGTTAACCAGCAGAAGCGGCCAACTCAAAGAATGCGGTCACCCACACAGAGGGTCTGGACCTAGAGGAGGCCAACAATCTAGACCCGGGTGCTGACCCTACTTAGTACTCTCATCACTGCTACCCTGTTCCAGGGCCTCCCGAGGAAGGGATCTACTGACCTGCTGGGTCCTAGGCATGTCTTCTCATTTGGACCCTCACTACCAATCAAGAACCACCATCCTCTTTCCTCACAGGTGAAGCAGTATTGGCACTACCTGTCACAGTTTAATGTTTTCTAAGATCCTGAAGGCTGTATCTCCCAAGATAAAATAATAAGAAATGGATAAAAGCCTCAGGAGATTTTTTTTTTTTTTTCAGAAATGACCTGGGAGGGATTCACATACCCTTTTTGTGTTGTGAGTACAAGAAGCTGCCTTGCTGTGCTGGGTGTACATACCTATAATTCTAGCACTTGGGAGGCTGAGCCAGGAGGATTCCCAGGAGTTAGAGTCCAGCCTTGGCTACTTATTACATAGTGAGACCTCATTTCAAAAACCACAATGAAACAAAACAAAAAATAAAGATGCTGCTTATTCTACACCCACTTTCAGAATGACTTTGCCCACCAAGCATGGCACACTTACTCTCCAGAGAAAAACAGGGTGGGATGGTAACATTTACAGGCCGTTTAGCCTTCATCTACTATGCCTTTTGTGATAAAAAAAGATTCTGTTTATTCCAATAGGGAAACTTTTAAGAGGCACCTATGTTTCTTCCTCAAGGCTTGACTACTTTTTGGCTTTCTAAGATCCTAACTCCTTAGGAAATCAGAAGCCAACGTTACTTTCACAGAAACACTGAGTGCAGGATCTAAAGACTGCACTGCTGCCCAGGGCACTCGCCTTCCCTCCCGCTTACCGAGAACGTCGCTGGTGGCCATGATGTCACAGGTGTACATAGCCGCCATCAGGCGCTGCGGCTTCACTTGTAGGGCATAGCGACATGCTTCCTTCATGGTGGCGATCAGCTGTCCCGAGAAGGGCCCATAGCAGTCAGCGACCGAGGACTCTGCCCTGTGGGAAGTCCTCTTCTCCGAGGTCTCTGAGGAGCCAGCCAGCAGCGCTTTGTTTTCTTCCTGACCGGGACAGCTTCTCTCTCCCTCTTGGACCTCTCCTGCCACATCACCATGTTCGTGATTCTGGTCATCGCTTGCTCCTTGTTCCTCAAGTTTACTTATGTCCCATTTTTCCAGAACAAAACAGACGCCCATGAGGGGCTCCTCACACATGGGGCCGGAGAGGGTTGCCAGCTGGAAGCCACTCACAATGCTATTGCCCAGGTCTCGGTACCTATTGGCTGTTTGGGAGGCTCTGCCAGCTGCGCCAGTCCACACCGAGTGCTGCAAGTCCGCACTTCTACTGACCAGTATGTTGGGCCCACACTTTCTTGGGCCAAATGACCAGATTTGGTCGACAGTATTCCTCCATTTTCTCCCTGGTAAGTGTTGCTCCAGTTTTCTTTTGAATTCCCACATTTTCTCTTGGGTCTTCTGATGAATCATCTGAGTATTTTTGCCATCGTCCAATGAGGATGTCAGTTGTTCCACAGAACGAATCAAATCACTGTTTTCTTCCAGAATCTGCGTGACTTCTTCTGGAAGAGGGATGGCACGGACACTGAGAGTGGCGAGTTTATTGGGGGTTGTGATGGTGATCAGCCCATCAGAGTCAACCTGGACTCCTTCAGGGATTTTGCTCTGATCATCTCTTGTTTGGTGTATAACCGCAACTTTTTGTTGTTTACCTATTTCTTCATTGACCATGTCAACTTTTGGGGGTTTGGTGATTGTTTCTCTGAATGGAATAATGGGTTCAGACACACTGATAGAAATCTTTGCAAATCTAAAAAATTGAGAGAAATAAAAGGTCACAGTCAAAATAGCATTAACACACCCAATTATGCAATGACTGTGCACAAACTCAGAAATTTAGAAATTATTTTACCATGAAAGATTGTAATTTATAATATATCACAATTCAGATATAATACCGCTTGACTCTAATGGGAACACCTTCAGGGAGTTCTATGCTTATGCTGAAATTTCACTACTTTGTTCGCTCTCAAGATAAATAAACCATCTATTTAGACAAGAATGTTTTGAATGGAAAATAAATATTTTAACGGGACTTGACATACGAATTTTTCAAAATACAATTTGCCAACCTAAAAGACTGGAGAAGAAAAGCCCAACGATTATAGCACTAAATACACACAGCATCAGAGAATTTCAGGATGGCCAGTCAAATCCTCACAACATATTTTGCTCTGATAATGAGGCTGAGAGGCTGTCAGGACACCTGTACCTTCATTCCACATCTTCACGGTGATTACCAAGGACCTGAAATGTGGTCAGTACCCTGGGAGGAATGCCTATATTTAAACAGTGTAGGTACTGACCAACAGCAATCTGGCTAGAGTGACTTAGGAATTGGAGTTTTAATCTTGATCTTAACTAATTCAATTTTAGAGTTCCACATGAGTAGTGGCCACTACAATGGCCAGCATGGCCCCAAGCCCTGATCTGGCACCGAGCCTCTTTCCCCACACAACACAGGTGTAGTTCCAGGCTGGCCTTTCTTCTACATGAAGTTCTAAGTTCACAGATAGTTTCTGGAAACCCCATGGGCAGATTCTGATGATGATGGAACCAGGCAATCACTTTTTATCTCGGTGTCTCCTTTCCTCACTGCCAGTCAACACCGCAGCTCTGGCCTAGCCCATATCCATTACTGGCAAAGTGTATGTAAAAATGTATGCATGTGTGCATGTGTGTATATATACACATACACACTAGAGGAACTCTTTCCTTAGAAAATGCTGTTCAGCAAGGAAACTGAATACTAAAGTTGTTGACATGTTTATATTTAATTCTAGATTTTCTGTACTTTGTAGAAGGGGGAAAGTATCTGATCTTAAGACTTGATAAATTTGAAAAGTCAATAAATAGTATTCTGAAAATAATAATATACAAATTAATTTTTGAATATAGAACTTGAAGTACACTATAGCACATGGAAGAAAATAAAAATATGAAAAGAATACTTCCAATAAAAGATATGGTTTTGTAGTGGAGTGTGGTGTAGCATGCCTGTAATCCCAGAAATATAGCATCCTGGGCAATTCAGTGAGACCCTGACTAAAAACTAAAACATAGGTTGGGGACGTAGCTCATTGTAAAAGCCCTTGTTCAATCTCCTGCACTGCTTTTTTAAAAATAAAAGTTATAGGGCCAAGGATTTAGCTCAGTGGAGCTGCCACCTGCCTCACAAGTGCAAAGTCATGAGTTCAATGCCTGGTACCAGAAAAATAAACAAATGAAAATAAAAGTTATATTTTATAATTTTTCCATTTTCAATGACTTGCTTGTTTCAACAAATATATATATGCAGAATATAAAAGATTAAGGACTCCATGTATTTATTTAGATACTCTAATACTAATATAAACCCAGTAGCATGCATAAAATAAGCTACAATTCAATCTTACCAGAGAGATCAGATTTAAAACCTAAGATAAAATTACTATACAGTGAAAACAAAGTACATGGGCATATGTATTTTGTTTTGATATTCACTTATCGTGTATGATGTAAGGTTAACACTGTGTTTTACATGAATTACTTCTTTAGTAGTATTATCCTCATTTTGTAGAGGGAAAAATTAGCTAGCTAAGATTAAGTTTGTTCTCCAAATAACTCGTAAGTGGAGAATTTAGGATCCAAATCTAGATCTGACCTCAGAATCCACACTTCCAGTCATTACGCTACACTGAAAAAAGGAATTAAACAGTGTAGTAAAGGAAAAAAACTCACTTTTTAAAAATCATAGGTTATCATAAAAACTAGTCTGTTTGCATTAGTTCTGTTAAAATAATATATCAAATTGTCAATTTATGAACCATCTTTAAAAATAAAAAACTAGCATTCAAGAAAATTATCTATCCTTGATTTTTATACTGGTGGAAAAAAAAGACTGAGCATCTACATATGATCTCTCTACTTAGGTCAAGGATAAAAGTGATAAAGAGTACTCTTGGAGCTGGGATTTAGCTCAGTGGTTCCAGCGTCTGCCTAGCAAGTCCAAGGTCCCAAATTTGATCCCTGGTACCACATAACACAATGCCAGGTGTGGTGGCTCACGCCTGGAATCCCAGCACTCAGGACATAGAGGCAGGAGGATTGCTATGAATTCGAGGCTTCCCTGGGCTACATAGTGAGCTCAGGACCAGCCTGAACTACAAAGCGAGACCCTGTCTCAAAAAAAAAAAAGAGTACTCTCAAAATAACTAGAACAAACATATACCACCGGTCAATTTTTGAAAGCTGCAGTTTGTACTCAGGATTAAGACAAAGCTACCAATTGCTACAGGTTCTGTTTAGCACTGTACTAGAAGATTTGGGCAGCATTATAAAGAAGAATAAAAATATGAGAACTGAAGAAAAAACCGTCATGGGCTAAAATCTAGTCTTTAGAAACTATCAGGAATAGTAAGTAGTTACAGAATAAATGTCATATTATAGAATAATATGTAAAACCTGTTTTATTTCTATCTACTAGTAATAAGCACAATATGATTTTTGGGGGCAATGCTGGGCATTGAACCAGAGCCTTGTGCTTGCTATGCAAGTTTTCTACCACTTGAGCTATGTCCTTGGCCCTGAAAAACATTTTTACAGTGATTTAGGTTGCTCATTTAAAAAGACACTTATCACCTTTGTAGAGAAATATAAAGATTTCCAGAAGGTTCACATTGTGACCACAACAATGTCAGTCCTAATCAGGCCTACATTTACTAAGACTTTGTTTTGTTGCCCTGATATGTGCTCTGTATGTATGTTTAAAGTACATATACACATATGAAAATGTCTTATAATTCAAACTAAAAATGCAAAATAGTTCAAGAGTAGGAAATACATTTCAGTTTTTAGTTAGTATGAATTATATTTATGATCCTATGACAGTCTATGTCTAAATTGAGGGCATTTCATTTTCCTCCAAAAATAGGCCACAGTCCAAGTCTTCCTGGTTTAGGACACACTAAAAAACATCCCATTGATTGGAGACTTCTCATTCTCCATCTCTCACAGTTTTACCTAACCTTTCTTTTAAGTCATCCAAGCATCGCTGAAGGTGAACTTCCCCCGCTGTGACCAAAACATGCTCTCCTGTTTCCTGAATTAAAATCTGGACACAGGGATCAGCTTGGTTCAAGAGCTTCATTCCTTTCACGAGCTGAGGCATTTCACCTACATTAATAAAATAAAATACCGAGTAAATATCAGAACTGATACAGTCTAAAGACAATGGCCACTCAGGAAAATTACAATGAAATAAAGTCTTAAAGTAATTTTAAGTTTATTTTTCTTCCAAATAATACAGTGATGTGAATAAAACTACTTTCCATGCATTTATCTGTATAGCCAACGTTAGATACTCACAGGTTTATCAAAACTCCTAAGCTGATCAACACAACTTACATCACTATTATAGAAATTAAATTTATAATCCAATGTCACCTAAATCTTATTATAAATGCACATATTATATACCTGGAAACAGAACACTTCCACAATGATACATATAATATCAACAAATCAGCAGGAGAATCATTTTAATATGTTAATTGAGAAAGTTCACCAGAACTTCATACTAAAATAATTATTTGTGAAACTACTTGAGAGAATTGTGGATGTTAGAATACACCGACCAGCTACTGCATCTGGTGAGCGACAGCACTGTCTGTACTGCACCCAGCTTGTGCTTCTGGTATGCACAGTAAGTCCCGACTTATAAACGAGGTCTATTACAGGAGAATTGTTTGTAAGTCAAGGATTCCCTGTAACTGCATACTTCTTCCCTAAGTTCATGGGGCTTGAGAGGATGGGTGGGGGCTGGGATAGCTGCTTTTCATCCCTTTCTTTGTACTCAGCTCCTAAGATTCACACAAGGAAGCCCAGAGGGTCTCTTGCTGCTGCCTTAGCAGGCTGACTTTGAAGGCTTTTTTATATAGTGCTGTTTCCATTCTACACCTGAGAAAAAGAATTAGCAACCCTTAAATGCATGGTTTTAACATCTGAAACATACAAAACCACAGAAGCTTTCTGTAGGGCAGTGGTTTTTAACAAGCGTCATAAAAGTTCATTAATTAATGGGTAGGAAGAGAATTAACTTTCATACCTACTTTTTGAAATACAATTATTTTAGCTGGGTGTAGTGGCACACACCTATAATCCCAGCACTCTGGAGGGCTAAGACTGGAAGACCATAAATTCCTGCCCAGCCTGGGTAGTTTAACAACCTACCAAGGGCCTGCCTCAAAATAAACAATTTTCAAAAAGGCTGGGGATGTAGTTCAGTACAATCTTGAATACAAACCAAAACACCCTGCTAATCGTAACTCTTTGTTGCACCATCCCTGTGCCAGACAAGCACTCTGCCTATATGAAATCATCAGCTATGAGGCAGATAGCATTAGTGCTCTCACTCCGTGGAAGGGAAACAAGTATGGGAGAGCTGAGAAGCTGTGCTCAGCGTGAGGAGTGACAATGCAGCAGAACTGTGTTCTGAGGCTGGTCAGTGGGCCGTGGGCCATGGCACCCATGCTGCACAGGCCCACAGCACAGGGCCATAGTCACAGCAACTCTGGACCCAGGAGTGCCAAGGCCGGCCAGAGTGAGCTGCTCTGCATGCAGGGCCGGCAGGGGCACCTTGCCCTATATGCCTTTTAGCACTGTCACTTTCTTTTGCCTAACTCAGGGGACTTGCCGATGCCACCTAGCGTTAATGCCCTAACCTTCACAGAACCTAAAACCTGGCTTAAAAGGGCTTCTATAGATAGGGCACTGATAATGCTAATAACACAAAGACCACCACCACCACCACCATCATTATTCACAACTTTCCTCAGCTCTCCATCAGCCAAATTATAAAGTAAACACACATTTAAAGTCTGTTTCTTCAAGGTAAGGATGACAGTTTACTAAGAAGAAATATTTTAAATGAAATTGAAACACGAAGACAACATTTAACAGTTGATTATTTGAAAATGTTTCCATTAACAGGCATTTTATGGCCAAAAAGAACCTAATAAACACACTGTGTATAAGCCTCCCAGAATTTACAAGATGATTTTCTTTACCAGTATTAAAAACCTTCCAAGATCAATACCTCCTAAGAAAAAATGACTGACATTAAGAAAAAATGAATACTCTTTTCTCCCTTCTTGTTTAAAGGCTTGTATGGGTGGTAAATGGGATTTAACAATAGACTCCATCACTTAGTAAAGGAAGAGGTGATGTGTTTCTTTCACTGGGACAGTGCATCTCTGTGAAATGTCTTTTCCAGTGACAGTAACTTTAAAATAAAATGTGTAAAATATGGAACCTAGAAATAGACATTTGGGTAGCAACATTACAGTGTTAAGGCAACATCTTCAAGAACAATGAGGCCTTATTATACAGCCAGCATGTACTTCTTTGGAATGGATGGAATGGATAGTGACCAGAGTCATCAATGGTCAGCACCTAGACAAAGACACAATGCAGGGGATGGCTATACACCGAAAGGGGGAACCCACTGCCAGTCCAGTGACCCCAGAAACAGCCCTGTCTCTGAGATCCAAGGCAAGACAGAACCCAAGAGTTAGAGGCACAGTTCTCCAAGTATCTACTCTAGATTTCCGGGGTCCCTTACATGGCTGAGGATAAACTTGGAGAAGGGATGAATTTTTGGAAAACTCAGTCTGGAGAAAGGAAGAACACACATAGGCCCAGTGAGACGAGTATACACCAGACTGTGGTTCTGGAGCTTCTGGTAAGACCTCAGTGAAAGTCACACATAGATAAATGCAAGCACTCACAAGCACTGGCCAGGCAAATGGTAAAAGTAAAGGCTAAGATTCACTATGATCTGATCTGATCAGGCAGCCAGGAAGAAGGTGTAGGAAATATGTTCTAGAGAGATAGGATATACTTATACCCAGATAATCCAGCAAGGCCTGAAGAAAGCGGGAGAGGATAAAGCTTGAAACAGGGAGCATGGGGGATAAGATTCTAACATGCAAGCAATCAAATAAAACATAACCTTTGCTGAAGGTGATGGAGGGTGCAGAGATAAGCCTGCTTCTGCCATCAAAAATATAGTCTTCCAAACAGCAAAGGTACCTTACCCAAGCCATGTTTCCTAAGACAAGCTTGATGCCCTTCCAAGAGTTGCTACTATTAGATACATCAACAAAAACTCACAGTATACCGTGGAATAAATCTGCAGACAACTCATATAAATGAGCCCTTCAGTAGTGTGATGAACATCATCCATAATGCACATAAAACCTTAGTACAAAACTAAAGTATATATACAATTACAGGTATATAAAGTTGTTTTTGTTTTTGACTGATATGAATAACGTGTGTAGATTACATGCTCTTAAAAACAAGGTCACTTACTTGGGTGTTTTGGCTCAACAGCAACTCTCACAATAGGGGTGGCTTCAAAGCTAAGTGGTATGAAAGGTGGGCAGGATGGCAGGCTACATAGGGTTGCAGATTTCAGCACGAAGTCCTGAAGGCCTCCAATTCCTGCAGAGAGAAAAAGATGCACAGAGTCAATAAAGGATGACAATTCTAAATTTATGTTAGGAACATAACTGCACCAACACAGAGTGTACTTCACAGAGCCAAACACTTCCAAAATGCTGCACAGAGTGTGGCAGACCTGTGTTGTAGTTTTAATAAACCTGAGTACCAATTGCTGTCAAAACCACAGAAATGCTGCTTGCTTTTGTTTTCTGGATGCACAAATCCTACTACATGAGATTTGGTTAAAGTACACCTGCTTCAAACATAGAAATGACCATTTCCAGATATATTCATCTAAAAATAACGAATCTTTCTAATTCTAGCTTTGTTTTTATGAAATATGACTGCTGAAATAACTTTTTGCCAATCCACTTGTCTATGGATAAAAGGAACTTACTGAGACTTAAAATGTGATGCTCCTGTGGAGTACCTAACCCTAGCGACACCCCACGCCACCCCAGATTTAAAGAGAAGCTGCTCACTCCCACCATGCTGATAGGAGCATGAGACTCTGAAGGGTGCATATACCTTGCTGAGCAGATGGGAAATCCTAGACAGAGAGATGAAGGGGCGTTCTGAATTTCACATCCACAAAAAGTGAACACATTGTAAAATACATTAAGAAATGTGTACAAGGCCATTCATGTTGAGGGGAAGGTTGAGGGAGAGAGGAAAAAAGGTAGAGCGTGAAAGAAAGATCACCCAGTACAGGGCAAAATGACACGGGAAGAACAGGCAGGGATATTGCCTCAGTAACAAACTTTTGCATTTCAGGCTTAGCAACAACTGAAGAAAGGAAGTAGAGGAAATCCTTCTGCTTTGGTCAGCAGACAATGCTATGAAGGGACAGTCCAGTAGCCGCCAGAGAGGGGTCAGCAGTAGAGGGGCTTGTCTGACTGCAGCATGGGGGAGCTCCCCTGATCACCTCACTGAAGGGAGGGAGTGCTCCTCATCTCATGCTGCACCCCACCCTCCCTCCACAGTGCCCTGGGTCAGCTAGCCAAAGGCTCATACTCCCAGAATGGTTCTTCTTCCATTCTCATCAACTACCCCACACTGGGAGGCATCTGTGAGACCTCTGACCTTGTTTGGTCTCATACTAAGCACCATTAATTAGCTCTTCTGGTGGTTCAGCTAGCACACGGTGTCCAGTGATGGCAAACCTTTCAGAGCTTTCGATAACCAAGAGCCCGCAGTGACACATGCCACAGGTTTGCCACCACGGGACCTTTTCTGTGCCTGGAACCCTGTTCAGGCTAAAGTTTCCAGGATGCTAAATTCTCTGTGCCTCCATGGTACTTCCTTGACAAAGTCTAACTTTCTTTTTACTGCACCTGTTGGCCCAGTGGACAGAGAAGTCTACACTGGCTACAGTTTCTTGTGGACACTGGCCTAGGTACCATGATGCAACACAGCTAGTGCCCAAACTTTGCCACGGCTCCTAGAAACAGCTTCACTACCAGTGAGGAGAAAAGAAAACCCCAAGCAAAACATTTCCTTCCTAGCCTGGTTCACTTCTCACCAGCCTGCGACTCCTTCTTGCACACAGAGCACATGGCTTCCATGAAAAGCCAAACGCTGTCTTCAGGCAGAGTGTTTTAGACACTGTCTCTTTCAACTTCTAGTTTTTACCTTACTATTCCAATACCAAACCTACTCTTGCTAATTAAACATGGCCAGATTTTTGAAATGATAATTCTTCCAAAAACAGAAAAGGTCAACACTGCGATATTTCTAGCCAAGATTAGGACTATATGGAAAAGGTAGGGCTCCAAAGACAGTAAAGCCTTCCCTACTGTATGTCACCATTTTAGTTATTTAAAAAAAAATAGCTTTAGAACTAGGAAAAGGATCACTAAGTTTATCTGGTATATGACAATAAAATGACTTAAAAGTCACTTGGAGGATTTCTTGACATGCTGTAGTTCCCCCATTAAGTGTACAACATGTTACTTAAATAAAACACAAACTCTTAAATATATAGTTATAGCCAAAGACTTTATGAATAAAATTCCAGATGCAAACGAAATATTTCAAAGAATCAACAAATAAGATCACATCAAATTAAAATACTTCTTACAGCAAAGGAAACCTGTTCCTATAGAACAGGAAAATAATTTGGTAGCTGTTCCTCAGACAGAGGACTAACTTCTAAAGTATACAGAAAAATTAGACTCCCCCAATTTTTTTTTTTTTTTGAGACAGGGTCTCACTTTGTAGTTCAGGCTGACCCTGAGCTCACTATGGAGCCCAGGCAAGCTTTGAACTCAGCAGTCCTCCTGTCTCTGCCTCCCGAGTGCTGGGATTACAGGCGTCAGCCACCACGCCTGGCAAGACTCCCCAAATTTAAAGACTTAATCCAAAAATGAGCAAGTGAAATGAGTATTTCTCAGAAGAAGAAGTGTAAATAGCAATATACAAAAAAAATCAACACTGCTGGCCACTTGAGAAATAAAAAATTAAAGCAACATAGTCTATCTCACTCCAAAAAAACTGGCAAACATTAAGCGATCAACCAATAACAAATGCTGGTGAGACTTGGGGGAGACCTTTCTCCATTGTTTGTGGAATATAAATAAGTATAACCCCTATGGATATCAGTATGGAGATTCCTTAAAAAACTAAAACTAGAAATTCTATTTGACCCAGCTCTTCCCCTTCTTGGTATTTTCCAGAAAGTGTTATGATCATCATACCAGAGCAATATATGAATACCCTTGTTTATAGCAGCATAATTTAAAATAGCTAAATCCTGAAAACATACCATATGTCCATCAACAGATGAATGGATAAAGAAGCTGGAGTCTTAGCTCAGTGGTTCCAGTGCCTGCTTAGCAAGTGCAAGGTCCCTGGTTTGATCCCTGGTAACAACATATAACATTACTGGCTGTGGTGACTCACGCCCACCAGCAATCAGTATCACATACCACAATGCTGGGCATGGTGGCTCACACCTGTAATCTCAGCACTAGGGAGGAAGAGGCAGGAGGACTGCTGAGTTCGAGGTTTGCCTGGGCTACATAGTGAGTTCAGGGCCAGCCTAAGCTACAAAGTGAGACCCTGTCTTAAAAAAAGAAAAAGAAAAAGAAAAACAGAAAATGTATTTATGCATGGAGTTCTACTCTTTCATAAAGAAAGATACATGTGAGGCACTTTTTAGGTAAAAAGATCTGCCTCAACACCATAATTATGTGAGTTAAATTAGTTACACATGTTTAACTATAGTATTGATTCATTTGCACGAGAAACTCAAAAGTATGAATATGGAGCAAAACCAATATTGAAAAGTAGGAAAAACTTGTTCAGATGGGAAAGGAAGTAAGAGACAGGGGAGAGGGGAAGGAAGGAAGGGAAAGGAACTTACAAGGAACTGAAAGAAAAAAATTGAAATTGATCTTTTGTATATGGAGGGGGAAAGGAGTGCTGGGGGGCAACAAAAAAGAATGGGGATGTGGTAAGTACACATTCTGATGCCCCATGATGAATGTGACTGTTATGTACTGCAAAGATGTACTAATAAAAAATATGAAAAAATCCCATCAAGTATAATTTTTAAAAACTGAAACTCTCATCAAATCATTCTAATATTGCTCTTATTTTTTCCATGGGAGCACATCTTTACATTAACATAATATCTATATAATTTTCTATCTCTTTTCTACTTAAATTGTGAATTTTCACTGCATTCATCTTAGTCAGAATTGTAACAATTAAGTTCCTTCACCAGGACCAGGGCATGAGGGATGCACGAGTACACGTATTATATTTAAACTTGTCTAACTAATTCAATTCACATAATTATGGTGTCGAGGTACATCTGTTTACCTAAAAAATGCCTCACATGTATCCTTAGCTAGGAGCAATGTTCAAGTGAGAAAAAATCCCAAGTGAGTGTGACACTGACTTGTTTTTAATAACTATATTTATTTTCAAGTTTAAGGATCAGAGAGGGCCTAAGTGTTTATGTTCATTAAAAAATATATGATTTTAAAACAGAAGAAAAAGCAGGTTGAGGAATACAAAGATAGAGCGATTTACAAGGTGGCAAAAATCCTAACTTGTTTTTATGTTAGTTTGGTGCCTGAGGATAAGTGACCCAATTTCTTTACCACCCTCATCCTTGTCCACACAACAGGTAAAGCTAAATGAACAGTCGTGTGAGCTGAGCCGACACACTGGGTAACGGGCAGTGCCCAAGGAAATGCTGATGTCTTCAACCAGGCCCAGAGGCCTCTCCTGGCTCTGCAGTCTAAAACATCCTGAAAATTCTTTTGAAGTTTTAGTATTGTGTAAATGTTGGCAGACAAATTTCTGTTTCAGGGATGTCCCTAATGTTCCCCTTTCAAACGAACCTCAGAAACAATATTACAAATGTCTTTCAGCAATATTTTAGAGAATGAAAACACTGGGCCTGAGAGATTGGCTCAGTGAAAGCCTTTTCCCCGCTCTTAACAGCTCCCCACAGCACAGCCAGGCTGACTATCTAGAACGAGGGGTCACTGGCAGGCAGGAAGGCTGAAGACCAATGCTCTTTCCGGAGACAAGAACGAAACAGCACGAGTGTGTGTGGAAGGAAACAGCACGAGTGCCTTTCTGTGGCTGCATGAAGCAGCAAGATGGCAGCAGCATGGGTTTCTGAGAAGAGCAAGTCTGATGCTGATGGCATCTTCAAAGCTGAACTGAATGAGCTTTTTGGGATCTGAGGTCCGAGTGACACCAACCAGAACAGAGATCACTGTCTTATCCTCCAGGACACAGAATGTTCTTGGTGAGAAGGGTCAGAAGATCCATGAACTGACTGCTGGAGTTGAAAAGGTTTGGCTTCCTGAGGATACTGTAGACTTTTCTGCTGAAAAAATGGCAAAAAGGGGTCTGTGTGGCACTGCCCAGGTGGAATGCCAGTGCCACAGACTCCTAGATGGCCTCTTGTGCAGATCGCCTGCTATGGTGCTGTGGTTCACCATGGAGAGCGGGTCTGGGGCTGTGAGGCCGTATTTCTGGACTAAGGGCTAAGCCCAGGAAGTCTGTGGATGGCCTGATGATCTACAAAGGAGGGGGGTGTACTGACACCACTCTGTGTCCTGTGCTGCTGAGGCGGAACATGGCAGGCATAGAGGTAGAGGTTGTGCTGTCCTGGATCCAAGTGGTACAACTGGCCCCCAAAGCCCCTGCCTGACCATGTGAGCACTGATGCACAGCACCTGCCTCCCAGGCACAAGGTCTGAGTTCGATCCCTGTTACCAAAAATAAAAGAAAGTGTTACAGCTGAAGCATCAG
This sequence comes from Thryonomys swinderianus, assembly GCA_004025085.1. NCBI lineage: Eukaryota > Metazoa > Chordata > Mammalia > Rodentia > Thryonomyidae > Thryonomys > Thryonomys swinderianus. The sequence goes on along the minus strand of PVIC010007304.1, from coordinate 7,218 downwards.
AAATCCCTTCCTAGTCCCTAGTACTTAATTGCAAATCTGAAATCTCAAAGATGAGATTCTGGCCATTGGAAGCCAGAGCCATCTGCCATGACCTGCCTGGTCCCTTCCAAGGGGCTTCTTGGAAGCCTTATCTTCAAAGTGGAGGATACTGCCTAGGGACACTTAATAAATCTTGCACAAAGAAAAAAAATTTCTATCTTAAAGAAACTTTAGATTTATATATTATTCTTTTATTGTTATAATAAAAGCATTACTATAATTGAAAAATACTTTGTAGAAAAAATGTTAATATTCTAGCTAGAAGATGATCCCTGATTTATTTCAAACTGGCTTTAGTAACACTACCCCAAAAGCCAGACTGCTGGCCTAGCACTCAGGAGGCCCTGGGTACAAGCTCCCCTACTGCAAACACACACACAAACAAGAACAACCACTTAGCTACATGCAGGCTTCCCATCTTTGCATTTGAGAATAGGGAGAAACTTGACCCTTAAGTGTCCTGAACAAGGTGAGGGAGTTCAGTTGTGTGTCACTACGGGGCTTTACTTTATACCCCGAGAAAGGACCCCAAGGGAGCCAGAGCACTTCCCCTAGCATGGAGCCAGACTGACCCAGTGGAGCGCGGCTCTCACCACAGGGGTGACACGGTGAGGGAGGGCATATGGCTGAACAGGGACATGACTCCATCCAGAGCAGAACACCTGATGCTGCTGGGTTTAAGTTGGAAAGCAAACGAAAGGCAATTAATGCCTCTGAGCTGTCTCTGGGTATGTGAGCCCAGGACAAAAAGCATCTACACAGGCTAGCCCTGGGAAAAGACTGTACATAGTTAATTCACTGATTTATTTTAAATAATGTTTTCCACGGGGACAGAAACAGGAGTGAAGGACTAGCAAGAGACAGATGTGCAATGGTGGGAAGAGATCCCAGGCCACAGATGGAGCAGCAGGGCCTTCAAAACCATCAGAGGACCAATATCATGGGGACGAGTTAAGCTTAAGGCCAAGGGAACGAGACAGGTGACTGAGGCACCAGAGGGTGGCAGCCAGCTGGGACTGTACTCTGAAGGCAGTGAGTCTGAGAGAAGCTGGGAAGAAGGCTCAGAAGAGACAAAGACCAGTTGAAAATTTCTGGCTGGGAAAACTAAATAGAAGATTTATAAGTTCAAAGCATTTTCAACTCTTCATTGAGGTTCTAATGTTTACTATCACTTATATTGCTCTGTAATTTAATGAACACCCTGACTCCATCATATTTTTTCTCTAGATACTAATTTTTTTATTTTGCTTTCATTTTTTTCTCTGTAGTTCCTTTTGCAGTCTTTTCTATTTGATGTCTAAGTTCCAAAGCTTGGACAACAGTAGTGATTTCAAAGAACTGAAAAATATTATTCAACTTTCCCTTGGCCTCTCAATGATTTGAGTTTTAAGGGCAGAAACACAAACCAAGTACTTCAGAATGTTTCATCAAACCTATGAATGAATATGAGCACAGTTCAGTCCTCACTGATTTAAATCTGGAGGGAGACCAAAGGTGATAAACACTAGAGGGCAAGGTGACAAGAGTTATAAGGGGAAGGAAACAAATTTTCCTTTGCAAAGACAGAGACTGAAAAATTCAGCTCAGTGTAGCAAGTGTTCTGGACACACAGAGGTATGGGGACAGCCCTGCAGAGGTAAGCAAGGACAGCTGAGGGACTAGATATGGTGCCACTGGCAGCCCAGTAAGAACCAGCCAGGGAGTGCCTTGACTGACAGTTGCAGGGTACAGCAGAAAACCAGACTTAAATACATTTTATTCTCCTTTATTTTCCTTTCTCTGCCATCAGTTCTTTTCTTTAAATAATATCCATTCTTGTTTGGGGTCAGGGAGACAAGAATTTAAGTATAGCTCTAACCTTCTACAAGAATGAAAGTAGTGCCAAGACTGCTTGGTTATACTGGTCACAGCCGAACTTCTTTGAGCAATAAACTTGTTAATCACAATTAGAATTATGTTTGGTAGATGATACGAACTACTTATTTAATTTTTCATATATACTGTTAACTAGTCAACTATTAAGGAAGACTGTAAGGACTCCATTTACAAGGCACAAATCTGTGTTCATTGTCACTTATGAGCTTTGTATCTTGACCCACTGACCTAATTTTATATATTGTATAGTAATGCATGATTTTAAGTGACACCCCTTTAAGATATGCTCCATTTCAAGTCAAATGATTTAAATAAATGGTGGAAACATAAAAGTTCAGCATGTAAGAGAAATTGTGCTCAGTATAGTTGAAAAAAACCCTGCACATTTAAGATAAAAAAGGAAGAAGAGAAAAGAGAGAGGAAGAAAAGGAGGGAAGGAAGGAGGGGGGACAAGGGAGGGAAGGAGGGAGGGAAGGAAAAAGAGATGAGAAGAAAGGGAAGAAAAAAGAAGGACACCCCTGGCATAGTAGCATACTCCTGTACACTCCTTTAATTACACCATTCAGGATGCAAGAGGATTATTCTAAGTTCAAGAGCAGTCTGGGGCTACACGGTGAGTTCAAGGCCAACCTGGAATACACAGCAAGATCCTGTCTCAAAAACAAACAAAGCTGAAGATGGTGGTGCATACATGTGGTCCCAGCACTTGGGAAGCTGAGGCATGAGGACTGCCAAGAGTTAGAGCCCAGCCTGAACTACACAGTGAGACTGTGTCTTGAAAAACAAAAGCAAAACCAAATAAAACCAACCACCCAAACAAAAAACCTCTCCCAAAACAATAACAACAAAGAAGGTAAAGAGGAATAACATGTGAAGGAAAGGAATAAGATACAGCTTTATAGGAACAGGAAGCCATAACCTTACTCCTTCTACTCTAAATATTTCCAATTAAAAATAGGAGAGAAAACCACTTAGCAACTCTAGCACAGGTACACAAAAGATCCTCCTTGAAATGATCAAAGCGATAGAAAACTAAGGCAAAGCTGAATGGAGAGGTGAAACTAGAGAAGGTCATCTCACGCTGTGAGCTATTTCTGCTTGCTGTGGATCAGATTAAAGAAAAATATTAAGGATCTGTTCACAATTCTTGATAAAGTAGCAGGACTTCATGGGGAAGAATGCAGACTGCAGTGACAGCAGACTGTTAGAAAAAGATCAGCAGAAAAAGAGGCCAGAGAAAGTGCCACAGAGGTGTGGGGACAGGGGAACAGCGGAGAGCGACAGTGGCAGACTGAAGAACTTCCCCAGTGAGCGCCGTGGAGACTCACTAGCGATCTGGGAGAAACATAATAAAATCATGTCCTTTTCACTCTCTAGAAAACTAAACTTCATTACGGGTCAGAGACCTAAAAGTGAAACAAAAACTGAATGTATCCATACAAAAAAAAATGTTTAAGAACCTTATAAAACAAAATGAAAAATTAAAAGTACAAATTATAAGATGATACCTTAAGATTAAAGGTTCATATAGGTCATTACAAAAAATATATAATAAAATACACTGTAAAGAAAATTAGAAAACAGATGTTCTAAATGTCTAAAAGAGACAGAATTTTAAGTACATATAAAGGATTACCACAAATCAATGAAAACAGATGGGCAATCAATAATATAGAGACTGTAAGCAGTTCCAAGGCAAGACTCTGAAAAAAAAGAAAGTCTTAGGTAGTCGAAAACCATACAGGTTTGATTTGATTAAAATAAGTGCAAATTAAAACAAGGCAATTTTATCTTACACTAATACATGTGGCATTAAGTCTGATAAAGTCTCATGTTGGCGAGCATGTGCAGAAAAACACACATCTCGTGTACGGTAGATGGAACCTGACACAGTACCTCAAGGGCACGTAATTAATGTGTGAAAATATCATATACTACACAAAGAATTATGCCTTTTGTGCAGCTTTTGACTATTCTTCTGAACAAACCTGCTAATAATAACTTCCATTTTATTAAGTTTTTCTTTTTTTAAATACACAATGAATGAACTTTTAAGAATGGAATTATCATGCAACTAAAAAAAAAAAAAAGCCTGTTCTGAAAACAAGCTATTCACCATTTTATCAATAACCACCTACAGCACCTGATTCATCAAGGTAACAGGTCATCGAAGTGTGTGTGTAACTGTCACACAAATGTGGTGGCCACATGGGCTCACCTCAGTTACTATACCCCTTAGTGTAGTCAGTCACACTGGAACATTAACCTACAAACTGCAAACCACATCCCTTTTTATCTTTTACATTATAGTGTTACACCAATGGTTTTTAAATTATGTAGGCAGGTAATTATTTTATCTTTGAATTTCATTTATAGATGAAAAGGTGATGCCATGTTTGTCATAAACACTAGCTGAGAATCACTGCACTAGATGCACAAGGATATATGCTCAGAGGTGTTCACTTTAGCATCAAATATCCAACCATGAAGGACTAGATGATAAATTCATACAGTGGAATTCACATAGAAAAATATGGAAAATACCAAATAGTATATAACACATTAAACATGGTCACAAACAATATAGTTAGGCAAAATTTTTAAATTATATATAGTAGTCACAATAAGTTTTAGAGTATCTGAAGAGAAAACACCACACATAGTGACACTAAGTGATGACTACTCAGGAAGGCAGGGGTTAGTGATGGCTAAAATCTCACTGAGTACAAAGCTTTACCATAATTACCAGAAAATAAAACTAGTTAAATCTAGATGGTGGCTATATGGATATTCACCATATTATTTATGATTTGAAATATTCCAAAAACTTTAAATGTTAGGGTTGGGAATGTAGCTCATTGTGAAGACCTTGTTTAGCAGGTGGGTTTAAGGCCCTTAGTTCAATCTCCAGACCAAAAGAAATTAAAATGTCAAATATCATTGCATCATAGGACTACAACTGATTTTCTGCCTTTTTCTTATTTCAGTAATCTGCAAATAATTAGCTTATATCGAGCTCACTAAAAAGTATACCTTTTAAAATGTATGCACTTTAAATTATGTCCATAAATTTATAAGAAAACCTTTATGGATAGGAAGAGTTCAAAGATATATTTCAAAAGCAACAGCAGCTACTTCTGAATGATATGCATTATGTTTTTCAACATTTACGCAAATGGTCTCAGCTCTTATAGAGAAATTTTTTTAAACAGGTATTTAAAAACTTTTTTTCTTGCATCAGTGCCTTGAATGCTCGTATTGTTTAGAATACTAGAGAACAATACACTCTGGCTTATGCTGTAAATGGATGACACTGGCATTAATCAGCCCTGGCCTCAGAACTGAAACTGTTCTCTACACTGCCAGACTTGGATTTCCCGGTGCCTGGTTCCCAGAGCAGGTGTCTTAATTCCTATCTGATAGAGAGCTGGAATATGTCTTGGGTTAATCAAGGTCCTAAAAACAACACCTCGGGTAGCCTGAGAATAAGGCTGTGCTGTCCCACCCACAGGTTCGACTCTGCAGATCTGCTCACAGTGGCAACAGCGTTGAGCCTTGTGTCTCTGTAGCCACTCCCATGGCCTTCACCAGTTGTAACTACTTTTCCAATGCTATTTGAGAGAAAGCTCCAAACAGCTGCTGAAAGACTACTAACATTTATTTCACCAAGTATCTATTGACTGGTCATGTTTACAGATCTATGCTGGCATCACACAGGAGATGGGAGATAAAGATAGGAGCTCGACCTCCATTTGCTTGGTTTGTTCTTGTGAGTGCTCTTACAGTATGTAGGAATACATTTCTACAAGGTAATTTTTTCATAAAAATAGATATTTAAATGGGATACTATGCAGTATTGCAACACGGATATACAATGCGTAATGTCTAAATCAGGTTAAACATATCTACCTCCCCAAAGAGTTTTCACTTCTTTATGGTGAAAATTTTCAAAATCCTTTCTTCTAGCTATCTGAAATACACACTACAAAGTGTTACGTATAGTCAGGCTACTGTACCACACCATACTAGAATTTCTTGCCTTGTCTAATGGTAACTCATTACCCACTGATCCTTCCTACAGCACTTTAAAAAGTTGGTCATATAACAGCTGATTATTTATTTATTTTGAATAAATGTAATGCCCAAGGAGAAAAGCAGCAATATTAAATAATTTTTAAGCAGATGGCCAGATCAATTAAAGCAAATACTTTTTTCAGTGCATGCAGTACTTCCAGTGAGAAGCAGCAAATTTTAAAGCAGTTCTGTTACTGCCGACTGAAAATAAACTATGAACAACTTTCATATTATCTTTTTCATAGCAGACTAATGAAGTAAGAACAGATCTTTAGGTAGACTTTTTGGTATTAATACCAACTGAAACACTAAGATGATTTTGTGCTATATTAGATGTGGGTTTTAATTTTATAATGGTACAAAAACATTATTAGTTGATGTTAGTATTTAAAACAATGGAATGCCTTATTGTGAACAAACAGATCTATAATAGAGGGATGAATTAATGGAGATTAAGTTAAAAGTAAAAATAACTAAAGTTGGGAGTCCAAACTTTGTTACCCTCTTGTATTACAACAGATCTATCTAATACATTTCTACAAGGTAGTTTTTCATAAACAGGTAAGAACACCCTAGATGTCCAACAGTAGTGATCTGGTCAATAAATATAGTACAACTGTCAAAACAGTATTATAATCACTAATTAAATTAAATTTTGAAGACTTAGAAATAAGTAAATATAAAAGTCTACATAAATAGGATTATGTAAATAAAAACAGAAGATAAAATTAAAGTTAAAATAGTGCTAAGATTGAGTGATCTTTTTAAAATTAAAAATTTGTAATTTTTACCATGCAAAGTTATTGGATCAACCAGAAGAACTTCTGCATTTTTTAGGAACTTACACTAGTAAAGGTGACCGTCCAGTGCAGTGCTAGTTCTAAGCCAACTGGACATCCACACTGGAAAAATAACCCATCTTCACTCCCACCTCACCTTCTTACAAAAGCCAACTACAGCTGATAAGTAAGCCAGAAAAGGTTATAAAAGGATAGCACAGAACACCTTTGACTGTGGAGTAAGAAAACATTTCTTCAACAGGTTACATAAGGCACTAATAATATTAAAAACAGTAATATCCTAAATTCTAATTAACATTAGGAACTTTTATCAAAAGACATCATTAGAGGGCCGGAGGGTTAGCTCAGTGGTTCCGGCACCTGCCTTGCAAGCGCAAGGACCTGAGTTCGATCCCCAGTTACCACATATAATGCTGGGCGTGGTGGCTCA
>PVIC010007303.1:0-51324 GCA_004025085.1 Thryonomys swinderianus | reverse complement strand
CCTGGAGGAGGGCGAGCTGGGGCCTGGAGGAGGGCGAGCTGGGGCCTGGAGGAGGGCGACCTGGGGCCTGGAGGAGGGCGACCTGGGGCCTGGAGGAGGGCGACCTGGGGCCTGGAGGAGGGTGAGCTGGGGCCTGGAGGAGGGTGAGCTGGGGCCTGGAGGAGGGTGACCTGAGGGCGGGGACAGCGCCAGGCGAGTGACGTGCAGGGCGCTCTGAGCATTTTCTGAACTTCCCAGAGAAGGGCGGCGAGCGATGTTAGGTCGGAATCGTCCAGGGAACGGCGCTGTGTGCGCGAAGGCCCGCGTGAGATCACCGGGGGAAAGAGCTGCAGGACCGAGCGCAGAGGCCCGGTTCAGCACTGCCGGGTGCAGCGGGCGCAGCCAGCAGGACGCCGGGTGGCCGGGGAGCTGTGGGGAGACGCGTTCCGCGTCCACGGGAGGCCGCGTGGGAGGCAGGGAGACGCCCGCGGTCCTGCCGGACGCTCGCTCTGGGCAGCCGCAGGGAGAGGCTCGCGGGACGAGGAGTCGGGGGTGAGCTGGGGTGGCCGCGGGACGGAGGCAGCCGCGGGATCGAGGCCGGAGAGGAAGCGTTGGCCTCGCTGGGGGCGGAAGCACCTTCCACGCATCCTTCGGCGAGAGAGGGAGGGTTTCCTGCGCGGAGAGGCTTTAGGTGTGGAGCGGAACCGAGGAGATCTGGAGAGCTGTCTTGGAGACGGCGGGGTGGGGGTGCCTGGCGGGAGAGGCCCCGGATGAGCGCCTGCAGGCGGCGAGCTGCCGCCGGTCTCCCGGGGCGCCGGGGCCGGGCCTGTGCGGGGCGGGTCTCCCGGGGTGAAGGGAGCACAGGACGTACAGACACTCCAGGACGTGGGCACGCAGTGCTGACGCGGGAAGCCGGGTGTGCGGGAGGAGGCAGGGGTGTGGGTGGCGGTGGCACGAGGGGGCTTCGGGACCCAGTGACCCCAGCCGTCTCCCGTGGGGGCCGCGGATGAAGGCGCGAGCTGCAGGGGACACAGACGTGAATTAAAGACGGTGGGGCTCGGGTCTGAGGTGGGTCGGAGGTAGAGGCGGGGTCAGGGCCAGAAGTGGGGGCCCGGGCGCGGGGCCTCAGCGGGGACACCGGGGAGGCGCGTGGTGCTCGCGAGGCCGCCCTGCGGAGGAGCACAGGTCTGAACCAGGCAGAGGCGGGGGCAGAGGCGGGAGAACCGCCCGCCTCGCTCCCAGGTGTGCGAGCCTGGGGAGGCAGGGCGCGGCCTGCAGCTGAGAAGCGCCGTGTCCGGGTGAGGCGGCCCAGACCCTGGAGGGAGGGACCTGGCGGTCCCTGAGGTGGCGGCAGGAGACGGCTCCTGCGCAGAGAGCGTCCCAGGCACAGCTGCTCAGGGACGGAATGCCAGAGGGCGACAGCAGTGGTGAGGGGGGAGTGGCCGAGTTAGGACGCGGGCCCAGCGCGCGGGAAGGCCTGGCCTGGAGGAGCTGTCACGGGCTCTCACTGTGTGCTCCAGGCTGGCCTTGAGCTCACGGTAACCCCTGCCGGTGCCTCTCGCTGGGGTTTTAAACGGGAGGTGTCGTGTCAGAGCACCACCGGGCGTCCGTGAGGATGAGGTGGGCGGCCTGGTGCTGACGCAGGGGAGCTCTCTGTGCTAGGGCGTCTCTGTCTGGGTAAAGGCCATGGCTGGTGCGTCCTGCACACGGTTCGAGGGAGGTTAACGCCAATTCCCGGAAGAAGTGGGCAAGCTCATCTTCAGGGAAGGGGCTGCGAGTCCACTTCGAAGGAAACAGAGAGAGGATCACAGTGTCTTCCTGCCCGTTCTCCTCGCATGTGCGCGGCGTCCCGGGAGACAGACAGGGCCAGCAGGACACCCGCGCGAGGCGGGCGGGGCCGGGCTCACGGGAGGCGATGGCGTGGGCAGCGGGCGCAGGCCAGCCTCCCCTGCGCCTCACACACCGTCTCGGCTCTGAGAGCCCTCGGCCACTGCCCCTCGGGGACTGGGCTGCTTTCCCGAGCCGCGCGGTGCGTGGCCGGTGGCGAACGTCCTGCCTCCTTTGCTCCCAGCCGCCCTGTCCTCCGCACAGCCTCTTCTTCCATGAAAGCTTTGAGGTAATGTATCACGCTGGAGTTTTAAATGCCTAGAGAAAGGCAAGGAGTCCTTTCTTCTTCATTTAAAAATACCGGATCTCGTATTCAAAACTGAGTGCCCCTTCTAACGCTCTTCCTAACTGTTGGCGTCGTACCTTCTGGTCCAGTGCTAGCCTCCGGCCCCGGCTTTGCTTCCTGAGCCCCTGTGCTCTCTGAGCCTCGGGTGAGCCCTTGAGGGGCAGAGCTTGAATCCAGAGGGCTGCTCTTTGCCTCAGTGGCCGGAACTGGGAGTCTGGAGAGCACAGCTCAGTGGGGCAGTGGGATAGGACCTGAGGGCGTAGCAGCAGCCATGGCCTTTGAATTTTCAAATGCGTGCTGCGACTGAAGGCGCTTCTTAAGTGTGAAGGGAGCAATGCCCGCAGAGCTGGGCCTCCGCGGCCGGCACCTCCTCTCAGCCCTGCCAGAAGCGCTGGCTGCTGCGTGGGACCAGGCGGCTTGCCAGAGGCCATGCTCTCCGCCTCGGGGGAGGGCTGGAGAGGGTTGGGAAAGTGGACTCTGTGTCCCGTGGGTCGAGGCCATCCTGAGTGATAATGCGGCCTCAGAGACCGAAGCTGCACGTGACCTGTCCACAGGCCTCACTTGGGCCCAGGGCTGCGGCGTCTCCTCAGCCTCAGCCTGCACAGGGATGTGACTTCGTTGCGTGGCCTCTGCCCCCTTGGGGCGGGCACCCAGTGGCAAACACTGGGTCTCCTCCATTTCTGTCCCTGGTTCTGGGGACTCGGGCCAGACCTGAGCGTCGCCTGGAGGCTGCTCTGCCCACCGCTGGGTCCTGGCTGCCCCTCAAGTCACTCCTGCTGCTGGCTGGTCTGTCGGCCAAGGGCTGCTTTCTGGTGGTCAAGGTGCCGCTTTGGCGCATGGTATCCCTGCGCCCGCCTTTGCCGCGTCCTCGCAGCAGTCTCTTCTTTTCACAGACTTCACATCAACTGGGGTCCGTGCCACCCAGCTTCCTTCCATGTGTGCCAGCCTTCTGTTGGCGCCGGGGTTGGTCAGGTTGGCCCAGCCTTCTGAATTGTCAGGAGTTTGACGATGTGTTTGAAAAGAAAAACTTTTTAAAAGATGAAAGGAGCGAGGCAGAGATGATTTGGAAACTCTTTCCAAGATTTGAAAACAAGTGCATGATATTTGATCCGTTCGTGACCTGTGTGAAGTGCTCACGTTGCTAAATACTGCTTGCTCGATGGAGAAAATATTTGGCAGGAGCTACAGGCTTTATTTAGCGTGTTGGTGGGGGACGCTCAAGAAGGCAGGAGCGGTGTGGCCGGCAGGGGTAACGGGCTGTGCGTGGAAGATTGTGGTGGAAATCGGAAGCCAGGGCCATGATAATACTGTGTCGGAGCACCTGGAGGAGGGGCTCGCCAGCTCCTTCGAGCGGGTTTAGGAGCTTCCCCCACTCACCTGTAGGTGGCGTCTCCCTGCCGTCTGCTCCCGGAGTCAGGCGACCGTGTGAGAGCGGTGGTGGAGTGAGCTGTGGAGCCCAGAGGCCCTCTGTCCCTCCAGGCGCTGCGGGGGCCGGAACTCAGGACCTCAGACGAGGTAAACATGCCTCTGCCGCTGAGCTCTACCCCAGCGCCCAGGGGCGCTCGACTCCAGGGTTCCTGTCAGGAGTTCCCTGATGTGCCCACTGTCGTTTCAGCCCCTCTGAGCTCCGTTGGCACCAGTGGCCCCACTGATGGCTTAATAGTTCTCCCCACAGCGTGCCTCAGGCACCGTCATGTGGCGGAACTGAGCTGAGGGAGAGGCGCCCGCTGCTCCGTGGGAAGAGAGCGTGAGTAACACGCACACCCTGCGGTTGTGAGTGGCGCGGGGAGGCAGGGAAGAGGCCTGTCTCGTCCGTGCAGCGGCTCTCCCGGGCAGGGGCCGACCCAGGAGAGACCATGTTCCTCTTCGTGAGGAAGGGAGGAGGAGGAGGAGAGCCTGGGCTGTGCACGGGCAAGAGGTGCCGTTGTCCTCCCGTCTGTGGGATGCTCTCGCACAGGTGAGTGTGCGCGGCTGGGGCTCCTGGTGGAGTCTGGGAGCTTCCGCAGCACGTGCACGGGAGGTGCAGTCAGAGACGACCCGGGGCCAGGCTGTCCCGGAGCGAGGCACCGGGCCAGGCACCTTCCGGGGATCCCGCCGCGGGAACTGGAGCCCAGACTTCAGCGAGCTCCCTGTTGGAACAGGAAGTTCCTCTTTAGGGCAGTGATAGCCACGTGGGAGGGTTCTGAGGGCCCATCCCCGAAGAAGGCGTGCGAGATGGTCTTGGTGGGCTGAGGAGAAGTGTGCGGTGCTGGTGCCCTCCCTGCGCCGTGCCCTTCTTCCTGCTGGGAAGAGCTCAGGGGACAGGAAGGAGCCCAGCCTGACGGCAGACGCAGTGCGGACTCCGCGGGGTCACCTGGTCAGGGTTGGGTCTTCCACGGTTCATCCGCTCCGTGGCGATGGTTCCTGACACGCAGACTGCTGGGCCCTACTGATTTTGGAGAGGGGAGAGAGAGAGAGAGAGAGACAGACGGACAGATAGACACACAGAGACACAGAGAATGAGGAAGACAGAGAGACAGACAGATGGAGGTAGAGGGGGAGAGAGAAAGACAGAGACAGACACACACACAGAGACAGAGACACAGAGAATGAGGGAGACGGAGAATGAAAGAGACAGATGGAGGTCGAGAGGAAGGGAGGAAAGAAGGGAGAGAGGGGAACGTTCGCTAATTTGGGTCCAGGAGTAGCCTTAAGAGCACGGGACGACAGGCTTTTCCCGGATGGCTTGTGGGGGGAGACCCAGGGCGGAGGGGACTGCCCAAGGTCATCCAGTGGGCCAGCGGGATGGTCAGCCTCCCACGCAGCCTCCAGGACGAGGCTCGCTGGCTTTGCCTAATTGCCCAAACCCATCCCGCCCCGAGATCGGAGCCCTGGCCAGAGCTCCAGCGGCATTCCGGAACAGAGTCATAAATCCCCGCGGCCTGCGGCCACTCTGCCCTGACATTTGTTGTGTTTTACTGCCAAACGGGCTACTCTGAGATGCCATCTCCGGAGGGAGAAACCCTTGAAAGAGATACCCCCTTTCCTCTTTCCCAAATTAGGACTTAATTAGTACCAAAATGTTCACGGAAGGGAAGGGGTGCCTTGGCTGGCCGCGGGCAGTCTGCAGGCTTCCCAAGCTGAGAAGTGTCTCCTGAAGGTGCTTAATTGTGCCGCGTCCCTGTTTGGAGAAGGGAGTCTCTGGTCTGGGCCAGCCACCCTCAGGGACAGATCTGTTAACTCGCTGTCACCTTCTTTTGAGATAGCATCATTTTGTAAGTCGGAGCAATAAAACGAGTCATTGTGGGTCTTTTGAAGCAAGGCCCTGAGCCTGGCCAGTTTGTTTACCCTGGGAGCCCAGGCCCCTGCTGTTCCTCCTGCTCGCTTCCCACTGGCAGGAACTTTGCCTCCTTCTCCATTTTTGTTTGTACTCAAAGGCCCCGCACTGCAGCCGTCCTGTGTTCCCCGCAGGCCTAGGGAGCTCTTCTTCCTGGGGCTGTGAGCAGTTCTGAGCGTTGGGATGTAAACTCCTCAGCGAAGCTGAGCCTTCAGCTCCACCCTCGCCCCGGCTCCGGCCGTTGGCCTGGCCAGCACCTCTGGCCTGGAGCTCTGTGCTGCTGGGGCTGGGCGGGGGTCGCGAGTCCTGGGGGCTCCTGGGGGCTCGGGAACAGGATTTGTATTACTCAGAATTTAAATGACGGTCTCAAAAGGCAAAACTAATGAAGATTTACTAAAGCTGCCATTGTCTGATAATTCAATACCAGCTCGTTATTAGAACCACATTTATTGAGGTTTAATCACTATGAAGCAGACCGCTCTAGCATAGCTGTCAAACCGCACACAATGTGTTCTTAATAATTAATCAGTGCAGTATCTTGTTGTTCTAGCGTTCATCTTGGGCTTGGGTGTGTTCTTAAAGAGATGCTGTCAGTACAGTTTTGGAACTCGGTTGTCTTTTGTTTTTCAGAACTCCTCAGACCCTTTAGGAAGGGGAAAGGAAGAAATCGGATTCCACCCAATCCCGCCCCGTCCTCCTGGAGAACAAGCCCCGGAATGTGGCTGAAGCTTCCTGGATCCTGTGCTAAGCTGCTGGCATTTTGTTTTTCCAAGAGAACAAAACCCCGAAGCCCCGTGCACTCAGGATTTGCCTTCCCGTCTGGCTTGGTGTGGACCTGGGCGCGCCCTCGGTCCTGGTGCTGCCGGCCGGGACCCGTCCGGTACCGCTGGAGCGGCTCTCTAAGCGCATGGCTTCTTAGAGCTCGCCACGGGCTTTGGAGAGGCCCACAGAGTGGCACTGGATTCGGACTGTTTTCCCACTTGGCCGGAGAAAGTTAAGGGAACGCTGGGCATCACCCGCCCTAACCCGGCTCCCTGCGAGGGCTGAGAGGCACGGGAAATAAGCCCCAGGAAGTCTTCTCTGACTGTGTGGACTTCCCCAAGCTCACAGCCGGGAGGCCTTTGGTACCCTTGGTGCTGTGCCGCGGCTGGATTGATTCAGAGAACTGGGGTCTAGACTGAGTCGGCGTGGGTTGGAATCTTTGCTTAAGTGCCTGGCAGCTGTTTGGTATCAAGGAATCTGTGCGTCCTTTCTAAACTTCAGGATCCCCAGTTACAACATAGGAAGACATTGGACCCACTCACAGGCTCTGAGGAAGCGGGTAACTCCTTCCAGAGCTCAGCACAGTGGGGGACACACGTCCTAAAGAGGTGAATGAGCCCTGTGGCCGGCTGCCCGTCTTTTCCCTGGGGTGAACATCAGAGGCCAGTCCCTGAGAACCTTGCCCTGGTGACAGTGGCCCTGAGGGCAGCAGGACCCTTGTGTTGTCATCTGCTACCACTATCTGCTCCTGATTGGCCAGTGGCTCTTATCCAGGGGCTTTTCTTCCCCCAAGGACTTCGGCAATAAATGGAGCCTTTTTTAGTTCTTACATATAGCAGGGAGGAGGGGCTGGCGGACCTCCAGTGGGTAGAGGCCGCAGGCGCTGCCGAACACCCTACGGTGCCCGGGATGTGACCAACAGCAGGCCCTCCAGAGGCGCCGAGGCTGGGAAGCCCTGCGGAGAGGCGGCCAGACTTCCCTGCGGAGGCTCGGTGCCCAGGGTGGTGACGCGATGCCGGGGATCTCAGGTGAGCCTCGCGCGGCTAAGGAGACCCCCGGACAGAAGGTTGCTCTTTGGTGATTTGGGGCCATCTGTTGCTTTCCAGAGACCCGTCAGAGGACCTCTCCGCCAGCTCTTGCCTCCGTCTCGGGGTCAGTGTGTCTGGTCAAGGTCAGGACCTCTCTTCTCTACTGACCTCCCGTCTCTCCCCGGACCACCCAGGGCGTCAGAGACTGGGCACGTGGCTCCCTGCTGCGCCTAGCTGCTTCCTGGCATCCCTCCGCGTTCTCACCCTTTGCATTTGCCTTGTCTAGGCGCCCAGATTCTTGGTCTGGATTCTGACCTTGATGAATGGCTGTATGTCTGCCCAGTGCCCGCGAGAGTGCCACGTCTGCCAGCGCGCGGGGTGAGCTGCTGTCCGTCTGTCTGTGAGCCGATGGGAGACGTACCGTCTGGGCTTTAGCGCTTTCTTCTCCCCCCATGAGCACTGTCTTCTGCCCCAGCCGGTGGCCTGGGGAGGCTCCTCCCAGGCGCGGAGGTTCTGTTCAGGACACAATTCAGGGTTTCTAGCAGGACAGCCAGTGCTGTTGCCTTAGGGATGCTCAGAAGGACGGTTTAAACCCAAGGCCGTCCCTGCTTCGGGGAAAGTGCCTGGTGGGTTCCCAGACGGGAAGGTGCAGGGTCGAGGATCTTTGAGCCGGTACGGAGGTCAGCTGAAGGCAGAGAGCCTGCTGGGGTCGGGGGCGGACGGACGCTGTGATCCAGGCAGTCAAGTGCAGGGGACCCGTGGAACATTCTGGCGGGATGGTTCTGGTCCATAAGCCTGGTTCATACTCATTGCAAAGGCTGCTCTTCCTCTCACATCCTGCTGTGGTTTGGTTCAGGCAAGAGTGTGACGGCTACGTCCCCAGCCTCAGTCTGTCCTGTGACCACCCTTCAGCGGGGGAGAGAGCATTCCGTGGTCTGTCCCCTGCGTGAGGCTCCGTAGGGTCGTGTTCTTCGGCTCACCCCGTGGCCTCGTGAGGTCTGTGGGAGGCAAGTGGTTAATAAATGTGCGGTATAAAGGGAGGCCGGGAGAGGGAAGTGCTTTACCCGGGGCTTCACCTCTGGGGAGGGACAGGGCCAAGACTCAGAGCCAGACCGGGGCTCGGGGGACCCCAGGCCGCCAAGTCAGGGCAGATCTAACTGGTACCGTTCTCCTGGCTAGTGCAGCGCAAGCCAGAGACGCTGCTCATCTGCTCACCGACTGTGCAGGACGGGAGCCCTCCGGCTCCGCCATGTGCCGCCGCCCCTCCCGCCTTTCCATGACTCGGATCCCTGCAACAGCGAGTTCACTGCCAACGATCCCGAGCGTTTCTCCCAAGCGGGCGCGGGCTGCCCACGGGAGGGCAGACCCACTGCGGATCCGCGTACCCGAGGCCTGAGGCGGGGGAAGGGGTGGCTGGACTTGGGAGCTACTGATTATGGGGAACTGAGCGAGAGCAGGAAGATCGGGTGGGAAGGCCAAGGCTGGAGGCCAGGGCTGGGTTTCCTGGGAGCCATGAATAGTTCATTGCATCTGGCCCTCTAGGCTATTTAGAGAGGTGGTGGCAAGCTCGCACTCTATGTGTTATTGGTTTGATTCAGAATTCTTAAATATGTACAGTGTAGTCAGTGGGCTTCCTTTTAAATTAAACTTTAGGTCTCAAAAATGTCAAGTGTGGCCGTGGCCTGGCATAGGCCTGGAGGCTGTTTAGGCCTTGAACTGGTGTGGTCTTAGCTTGCATTATAGTGTCCCAGGCCCGCCTTTCTCCGCCTGGCCTGTCACCATGGCAACCCCTGGCTACTTTTCTGGGACTGGTCACTGGCCTGGAGCTCTCAGGGGCTTTTTCAGATTTGGTGACATTATTGGCAAATGCCATGTGATATCCTCATGGGATACAATTTCATCTAAAGCTCTCTCAAAGTTTCGAATCCAAGCCCAGGCCTCCAGATGAGCCTCCTTTCCCACCCTGTCCTCCACGGTCAAGACGCGTGCTGGCAGGACTCTGTGCTCCGGGTCTGGCCATGTCCTCGCTCCGGCGGTGTCGCTGGGGGGAGTGGCCACTGCGTGGCTGGAGAGACCAGGGGCTGCCCTGGAGGTGGGGTCTCCACGAGAAAACCGCGCGGCCCAGACACAGCCGAGGACGCGACGCGTGCCTTCCTGGCGGCAGCTTGAGCCGGGCTCAGTACCTGCCCCGGGTGGCCATCCCCCAGGGACGGATTCCGGCTCTGGCTGGGGCTCTGTCACCAGGAGGGTGAGCAGAGGCGACGCGCTTCTGCCCGGGGCCTCGGTCCTCGCCCCTGCGCCCTGGACTGCTGCCCTTCGCGGGCCCACCCTCCTGTGTCTCCTCTCCGCAGACGGCCACTCACCGCAGCTGTGCCCTCCCTTACAACATCTGCAGTGCTGCCCTCCCTGCCCGGCCCCTCCCGCCACAGTTCTTCCCTCCCTCCCAGCGCCCGCTGGACTCGGGTCAGCCAGTGGGGCTGAGGGCTCCGAGCCAGCACTCCGGGCTTCTCCCACCAGAGCCGGGCCTGGCGCTGCTCTCTGGGAGGCAGAAGCGGGAGGGTCCCGGGTGGGCGCGGAACCTGGGCGCCGTGGCTATTCAGAGACCCTCGCAGAAAAAGGCGGGGCGGAGCTCGGCGTGAAGCTCTTGGGTTCAATTCCTTGAGGCCACTAGGAGAAGGAAGAGAAAGACGGAGGAGAAGCAAGAGGAGGAGAAGGAGATGGGAAGGGCTCTCCTGAGACCCCAGTGAGAGCTCGCGAGCCTCTGCCTGCGGAGAACGCGAACAAAGATGCTGCTCGTCATTTTAGGCTTCGGAGACTCCCAGGAGCCCACAGAGCTGGATGTGAAACACGGCAGCGCCCTGCGAGGTGCAGAAAAATCCCGTGCGACTTTCGGAATGTGCCCAGCACTTGGCAAGTGCCGCTCGCGCGGTGGACGCAGGAAGTTTGCGGGGAGTGAGGTATGGCAGCTCCAGCCTGTCTGCACACGGCGAGGTCTGAGGGTTTTAAGGCCACGGCATGAGAGACGACATCGTACATGGCACTGAGAGCCCCGGGAGGCGTGAGAGGTCTTACAAACGCCATCCAGAAAAAGCCGTGGGCCGAGGCGCACGCAAAGAGCCCTGCGTGGTGCCCTCGCGTTTGGCGGAGGGCGGGCTACCTGGCACGCATTGTGAGACCTGCTCCAGGAGCGACCAGAGACGGGGATTCAGGGACCGCTGGAGTCAGAGACTAGGAGAGCTTTGGGGACCTAACCGAAACCATGTGTGCCGCATATTGTTTTTCTCAGAGAAACAGCCTAATTAGATCTTAATTCCATATTGTCCTACGGTACTGGATGCATAGCAAGCAGGCCCTCTCGGCGTGCAAACAGCCCCTACTTCTGAGAAGAATGAAGAGGACAGCGAGACCACCTGGGGAAGGCCCCGCAGACCAATATGGATTTGATTTGTCACAAGCACTGAGACCTGGGAGCCATGTTCGCTGCGGACCTATTGATTATAAGCACTGAGTACAAGACCTTTAACGCAGCGGGGGCTTGTTGGAGCCCGAATCAAACAGGGCCCCTGCCTTTGTCTTTGCCCTAAAATCCTGCTTGCCTCTGCACTGTCCACGGAGCCCCTTCCCCAGGGGACCCCGGCTCCCCGCGTGTCCAGCACGGGTTCTGGTGGCCGTGCTCCAGAGGCCGCTTGATTCCGGACCTGGGTAGGCACAGCCGCCCTGCAGAGACGGTGCTTATGTTCCCCGACACACAGAAGCATCAGAATTCACAGCATGCGCTTTACAAGGGTAATAAAGTTTTATATGCAGCTCAGTGAAACACCGAATACAGCCAATTATCCACCAAAATAAACGGATGGGAGAGGGGTGGCTATATTTGGCTCAGACTTAATTATTTTGCATTTGAACTTCTCGAGTCCATGTCATAAAATGCCGTCCTGCCCTTATTTCCTGCTTAGGTCACTTAATCCCGACTCCAGCAGCCGAGCCCTTGAGTAGGGTGCACTGTCCAGTGTCAGAGGGAAGAATATGTGGAAGGTTTGACATCAATTACAACATTACACACAACATAAAATTTAACAACTCGAATCAGGTTTTCATTGCTCTTTAAAGAGACTGTATGGATTTTTAAGATCTAAAAATTAATTGGTTTCTAAGAGTCATACCTTTCTGAAATGCATGGACCTTACTCTTAGCTTGAGATCTAAGAAGAAATCTCTTGTTTCTGTCTTGTCTCTCTCTTTTGTTTAAAACTGCGATTTAATTTCTTCAGCTTTTGTTTTTCTAGGGAAGCCCTTTTCCTTTAATGAAAAAAAGAGTAATGAATGTAGATATTATTTTCCTAAGGTAGTAAAATTCTAGGGAGACCAAGATGAGAACACAGCGATCTCAGACGTGGCCCTAGGTGAGGGTCCTCGCCCAGGGACGGTGACTGCCCCTCCTCTGTGGCTGTGCCCAGAGCCGTGAGGCAGCCTTCCCTGCACCGGTCCTGGACACCCCATCGTCTTGCAGAGCACCACCTGGAGCCCTGCAGTTTTTGTCTCTCATAGGCCACCATGCGGTGGAGACAGGGTAAGTGACTGAGTTGCACTAAGAAGCCTGGTCTCGGCAGGTTAGTCCTGAGGCCAGAGTTGGAGTGACAGGGCGGACAGCAGCGGCTGTGGGTTGCAGCAGGACGTAGGAGCTGCTTTCTGCTCCCCAAGGGGACGGATAGAAGAGCGGAGCACAGCACGGAGCGGGGCCTGTCCCTCCGCCCACCGTGGCGCAGGCACGCCGAGTGAGAGCGGAGCTAGCGGCTTTGTCCAGGGGCGCTGGCGCCAGTTACCGTGCTGTGGATGACGTCGTGGGAAAGGCTTGAGCCCAGAGCCTCCGCTGGGGACAGGCCACGTGCTGCGTGGTGCTGGGGAGGACGGGTGCGTGCCGCTGTGGAAGGCTGGGGAGCACTCAGGGTGCCACTGTGGACCCACCCAGGCAGCCTTCGTCTGGAGGCTTCCCGGAAGCTCTGCCCACTCTGGGAGAAGCAGACATTTTCTCAGTAACCTGCCAGGTTCGGCCCCGCGGCGCTTCCTGTGCTGGTGACTAGTGCTGCCAAAGGCACACCAGCAGTCACAGTTTGCACCTTGGACAGAGACAGTTCTGGAAATCCTAATACAGTGAACCCTTGACTTACGAACTCAGTTTTCTCTTGAGGGCTGGTTATAACTCAAGTTGGTCTCTTGGAGACTCCGGCTCCTCTACGCAGCCTTCAAAGTCTCTCCTGTACACAGGCGGAGCTCGGAGTCCTTAGCGAGACACTGGCTCGGGATCTCTCAGTGAACCCCACACAGGAAAGGATGTTGTCACATCCCTTCCAGAGCTCTTTAAGCTAAATCTGTATCTGAGACCATCTGGAAGCACAAGAGGCCGGTGCTTAGGTCGTAACTCCAGACTCTGTGAGCTAAAACTAACATTCTGGTCATGATCCATGCTGCTCATTTGTTAGGTCGTAACTTGAGGGTCCGCTGTAAGTCCTTCCGTTTCCCAAATGCTGTGTTCTTTTGTGAAACAGGCTCAGTCTTCAGCCATAGGAGGCCACATGATGGAACTAATTCCCAGTGTTAACACACGGACAGCACACACGCACACACGCTTTGCATAGACACATACTGCAAGGGATAATTAAAGAGACCGAGGAGATTTTATTGTAGGGTTTTAAGTTCACACCAAATTGCAGAGAAGTACACCCTCCTGGCAGAGAGCCCTCTACCATCAGCGCAGTGTGCCCTGGGCACTGAGCTACCTCAGTGCCATGCGCCGCAGGCTGCCATTAACACAAGGGCTCCTCTTGGGACATTCTGTAGGTTTCAGCTTTGGTACCGGAAATTGAACTTGTGACTTTGCGTTTGCGTGGCCGTCACCGGAACCAGTGGGCTAAGTTCCCTGTCATTCTCTTGGTTTTGACAAATGTATGATGACCCGTGTCTACCACAGGAGTTTGTATTTTACTCAAATTGTTTTACAGGAGGCAGTTTTGGCAACATCAGTTTCCTTAATATGGGAATTTTAGAGAGGATCACAGAACTGAAGAAGTTCTGCTACTTAGAATATCGTAATGAAAAAATCTAGTACACGAACTTGCTGCTGTTCTCTTGGAAGTATATCCAGTGATGAAATAATGATGAACAGAGATCACCGAGGTGCTGCCCTCCAGGAAGCGCTTGACCCACAGCGGGGAGAATTAGGGCCGGTGCAGCCGTGTTTATCGCCACGCTTATCTCAAATCCTCTGCATAATTTTATGGGAAAGGCCATTAAACTTGCAGCTACTACACTTTCTCCTTGGACCATTTCTGAAACAACACTAGTTTTTCACACTTCACATTTCAAATGTGAAACACATTAATCGATGCCTTTGCATAAAAAGCAAAGGCGTAGGTTTCCCATCATAAAATGTTATGCTGTTTACATAAAAAACTAAAGCTAATCTCGTAAAACTCTACTGATTCCCCAGTGGGATCCTGGGGGCGTGGCCTGGTAGGCACCACAGCGCTCTCTAGTGCTGATTTCCTGTGAAAGGCTCAGCCTCTCCCGTCACTCATCGGGCTTTTCAAGTGGCGCAGGCCAAACACCCGCCTCCTCTCTGTCCAGGGCTCAAGCGGACACTTCTGAGCAGCCTGGCAAACGATCCTAGGCAGAAGAGCCCCACCCTGATGGCAGCTGCCACCGATCCAGTCCTCGCAGCACAATCCCGCCCCTGTGGCTCCTCTGGCCCCTCGGGGCCCTGGGGCTGCTGGTGGGGCCTCGCTTCTCCTTGGGGGCAGGACGAGGCCTCCCTCTCCAAGGAGAACTGCCCATCAGTGTGGCATTTCCTAGAGAACGCAGGTTCTTTCAAAGCCTTCCGTAGGTGTCAGGGACTCTTAAAATATGAATGGCGAAACTCTTAGAGGGGCTGCCTAAAGCTGAATGAAGTGATCTAAGTCAAGAGACTTCACAAAGCTAAAGTAATTGCCTCTTCTCTAAGACCTGGTTTCCTAGTGAAGACTAGATTAAATATTTAAACGTTAATTGTTTCTTTCTCACAAAGATAAAAGACACAGAGTGCTTGCCGGCATTAAACGTGAAGAGGGGGTGGGTGTTCATTCACTGACTCTGCGACTTCAGAGAATGGCCTCCCATAGAATTATTTACAGATGAGGAATATTATAAGAGCCCACTCATTTACCTGTTTTTACTCCCATGGCAGTCTTCTTGGGTGCTCAGTGAACATTCGCCTTGGGCCGCCCCTTTGACACAGGACCCGAGATCTGCGGACCTCCACGCGATACGCGGGAGACAGCGCACTCCCACCCTGCTGGAGGTCTGCAACACCGAGCTCCTGTTCTGTAGAATCGAAGAATGAGTTCCAGGGACAACAGACTTTAAGAGTAGGAAGAATTTATTAGCTTCAGTCTAAGAGGGACAGAAGGGTGCCAGAAAGTGGGTGGCCTCTACACCCTGCTTCCCAAGGAGGTTTTACAGGACAGAGCCACGAGGCCAGGGGGATCCGAGGTCAACTAATAAGATTACTGAACGGTCGGACTGCGGCATGACGGGGCCACCGGGGCAGCGGATCTAGCAGTGCGCCGTGAGTTCATCTCCATCCGGGGCCGGCGCTGAGAAGAGGGGTGTGCGGCCTTCAGGGCGGCGCCGGTGGAGCAGGGATGCCCGTCGGGGTGGGACTTTGCACAGTCCCTGGTGCTGGGCCCGCCTGGGCTGGCTGACTGCAGGGGGCAGTGGGTGCAGCAAGTCTCCGTGGCTTTGCAGAATCAGCTTTCTTGTGTCTGAGCGGGTGGCTGCTGGTCCTGTTAGCCCTGTTCTCCTGCGGCTGCGGG
Source organism: Thryonomys swinderianus (assembly GCA_004025085.1). NCBI lineage: Eukaryota > Metazoa > Chordata > Mammalia > Rodentia > Thryonomyidae > Thryonomys > Thryonomys swinderianus. The sequence goes on along the minus strand of PVIC010007303.1, from coordinate 36,220 downwards.
CAGTGGGTTCGGGGTCTGGGGCGGTGGGTCTGCCTCAGTGCGGTCTGACTCAGGAGACCCGTCAGTTGCACTTGGGTGACAATGACTGATAGAAGCTGGTAGCGCAGCAAGCGTATGTGGAGCAGACAAGGGTTTTCTGGGCTGGGCTGGGCTGGCGAGGTCTTGGCCCCTACCCAAGGAGACTGGCGCCGGCTGAGAGGATCAGTCACTGCTGTTCGTCCCCGGGAGAGACGGTTTTCTGTGTCAGGAAGCCTGGCCTTCAGTGACCACGCCTCCAGCCACAGCTGACCACTGCCCTGGCTTCTTGGAGGGCCTCGACCTTTCTGACTGCCTCTTAATATTTCTGACTAACTTAGGAGTCTACAGTACCTTTCTACTGGCACATGTAGGCAGAATAACACAGTAATATCTTTGCTTGGGGAAACTGAGGCAAGAATGATGTACTCTGCATGGTATGATTCAGCAATGAACTGACGATTTGGGGGATAAGATTAGCACGTGGGCCTCCTCAAGGCAGAGCCTATGCTTTTAAAGACTGTGTTGTCCTGTCCTCCAGGGAAGGTAGGGAGCAAAGGGGGGACAGAGCCTAGATCCCCTTGAGAAAAATTGAAGCTCTAGCTGGGCGTATCCAACCGACACACACACATGAAGACAGACACTAGAAAGTGACACTTAACACAGGAAAGGCTGACGCGAGAGGCTCAGTCTGTCGGGACGTTCTCCTGCGTGTCCTGGGACTCGAGCTGGACCTCGGAGTGCAAAGAAGACTCAGGAGGGGCGACGCGTGGAGGCCGGCAGGACGCACAGGGGGAAGGGGCTGCGGTCCGCAGAGCCAGAGCAGGCCCGAGTTCCGGGCACGCGGGCCAGCGGAGGCCTGGGGGCTGGGGCAGATGCCACAGTCTCGTCTCCTGGTTCTGTCTGTCTGTCTCTTACATTGTGCTGGCTGCTCAGAACTGAAAGATGAGCGGGTCAGAGTCCCATCAACGCTCTCCGTGCTAGGTACCCACCATGCCGCTGCTGCTTGGTAGTGAGGAAAGGCAGGGTGAGTGACTGCGTGTCTTAGGAGACCTCATGGCCCCGCAGGGTGGACGGTGCGCCCTGACATCTTTGTCCGGTACTGTCAGAGACAAGCACAGAGTCATATGCAAAGAATAGAAGACAAAGTGAGCAGCTCTGTGGGCATCGAGGAAAGAAGAGGTGGAGGAGGTGGCGCCTTCGCAAGCCTATTTGCTTGGCTGCCGTGGTGTGGAGTAAGGGACTGGAGGGCACAGAAAGATGAGTCTGTGGCCTAAAGATCACACAGGCCTTTGGGGCGCTGCTGAGGAACTCTGATTTGCACTGTCATTATCCAGGCACTCAGTGGCATGGAGAAAGCACCTGCTTCCCTCCAGGGCCCATGACTGGGAGGTTTTCCGTGGGATCCGGAATTTGTGGCGCTTACAAGGTCTCAGTTGCTCCTGATGCTTCTGTCTGGGAGCCCCTGGCGGTGGGGCGAGTTGGGGGCAGAGGGCCACACTGCCCCTCGGAGAGGGGTTCAGTCACCTGCAGTTGCGGGGCTGAGATGGGAACCCAGCTTGAGATTGTCACGGCTTTGCCTCTATTAGAAAATAAAACCCAGGCTCGTACAGCTGCGAGGTGTACATCCAAGGACCATGTTTTTGTATTTCTGTTTAAGGGAACAGAATGGGATTCTTTTTAGGCGGTCCACGTCTTGAACATGAAGCTGGTCCTGGTCTAATCTGATTTTTACTTAAAGCAAAAGGGCTCAGGATTGTCCGAGACTCAGGACAGTAGAGATCCTCCTCAGCCTCCATCTTGACTTTGAAACACTGCCTTTCTGTCGAGTCAGTGCATGATTCTGAAGGAAAATCTGAAATGAAGTTAGACATGGAAGACAATTCCCAAAATGATGAAAAGAAAGACTTCATTATTTTGTTGCTTTTCTCCTCTTTTGGTAAGAAAACATTTGACGGAGTTAGTTACTTAGGGGCACATGCTTGGGCTGGAAATTTTAATTTCCTCTGCCAAGCGCCCTAAATGCAACCATTCTTCAGGCCGGAGCCATCTCACCGCGAGCCGCATTCACTTGAAGCAATAACACATTTCATGAATGCAGTTGCTTATTGACCTGGGGATTTCAGCGGCAGGGAGACAAGGAATGTGGGATTGTGCTCCTCACAGAGCCACGAGCTCCTCCTGTTGTGGGCAACAATAGGTCCTTTCATGATGCGACATCGCAGCAGTGGGTGGTGAAATTCGATACCTGGCACAAACACAATGGAATTATATAATACCAAAATGTTGATTGTTTTCCTCCCTGCTAATTAACTCCTCTGTTCAAGGAGGCACTGAGGGTGAGGTCAGCCAGTGGCTTTGATTCTTCAAGGAGCGTCCGTGCCTGTCTAGGCCCCGTCTGACGGCGCGTGATTACAAACGAGAAGTCTAGAGACCGTAGGACGCTGATGGCTGTGGTGGTCTGCCGAGTCACGCCATGATCTGCGCAGGGATCCGTCGGTTGTGGGGGTTGGGCTCTCTCCACGCCGGGTCCCGTGGAGATGGCCCATGGTGGTACAGACAGCGCCTAGGTCTCTTTCAGAGGCCATTTGCCAGCTATCGACCTGAAAGGGGAGTTTTGATATGAGCTGGGAACACGGAAACCAGCACAGTGGTCGCTCTCACTGTGCAGATGCGGAACTGGTGTTCCGAGGGCAGAGGGCTGGGTGAACCAGCGCAAAGGGCAGGGAGACGCCGGGTCCAGATCGGGCTTTCCCCACACTCGGCCTTGTCTCCCGTGGGACATCCACTGCCAGTGATGCAGGTTGCGACAGGGTTTCCTGGACGTCTAATAATTTTAGCAATGACCTAACAAGATACTGAGTGGTTTTCTTCTATCTTTTCCAAATTGCTCTATAGTAATCATATCATTTTTATAACAGTCACAAATAACTTTATACCACTTTCGAAAGAACCAGGAAGGAGAGATGGTGGATGCCAATACGATGTAGGTAGGAAAGACTGGCCAGGAGAAGCTACCTAAGGCCTCAGCAATGGGTGGAAGTCCTGAACGTAACCCAGGACGGGAATCCATGAAACAAGTGACTGACACATTGGCCAGCACTGAAACTAGAAACTTCTGCATGGCCAAAGAAATCATGAACAAAGTGGAAGACAAGATACAGGGCAGGGGGTGGTCTTAGCACCTGTGCCAATAAAAGACTAGAATCCAGAACGTACCGAGACTCCCTGCGAGTCAGCAAGAGGCAGGAAAGTACCCTGCTACACAAAAGCTCCAAGAGTTCTATCAGGCAGCTCACAAGAAGAGCATAAACATCCCATAAAAACACAAAAGACATCCAGACTTACTACAGTAAATGAAAACAATAAGTGCACTTCACGCTCGCCGTGGGGGAAGAATGAAGTCTGACACAGGCCCGTGCCACAAGTGAAGATGGGCAGATGAAGAGCTGCATGGCTAGTAAAGCTGTAACTCGGTACAGGTCCCTCCAGCTATGCACCCCAGAGAAAATTCCGTACATCTGCACTAGGGCACATTGGTGTGTTCACCGTGGCGCTCAGCGAAAAGCTCGGAATCGATATGTTCACTGACTTATAGTATAGGTGCTTAGCAGGCAAAGTAAGTGATGTGTGTGTGAGTTAAAATCATGCATTGAAGGGCAAAAGGCAGTTTTCAAAATTATAAGTTCGGTGTGACACATTAAGAATCTGGATGTCAGCACCTCAGCCCTGTGCTGGCACCAGAACCAGGGCTGCTGGGCTAGAGCGGAACCGTCGAGCCAGTGGTTTGTGCTCTTGCGATAAGGCCCCCGCTGGCCCTGCTGGCCCACAGCCGAGGAGCCTCGCCAGACCTGAATCGTGGGCACCTCAGTCTTGGGCCTTTCAGCTCCCACAACTGTAATCAACTCACTTGACGGGATGATGCCAAGTTGTTCATAAGCTACTTAATGGGATTTTCTTACAGCAGCCTGAACACACGAAGGCATTTTTATACAGGTTTAAAATACTTAGTAATTCTAAAATTAATAATAAAAATTGCAACGGGAAAAGAAGAGATTGGAAAGCAATTTAATGACTATTACCAAATACAGATAATCCCTTGATCTAGAATATTACAGGAAGCTGGTGTTAGTATTTTCCTTCAAAAGAAAAAAGTGTAGGCTGCAAAGAGAGTTTACGGACCGTGAGGCACTAAAGTGGCTCCGCAGTGTGTAGGAGCCTCGTGCAAGGACTGGCAGGGGAGACCGAGTCCATCTGTCTGGAATGGTTCAGCTCAAAGCTCTTCCCTTGGAGATTTCTCTGATCAAAACGGTGGCACTTTCCTGGCATGAATTGGGCAATTCCTGGGAATCTGAGCCAGGCCTGGTGCACAAATGTCACCATCAAATTCACCTTCCATGGAGGCCGCCCGCTGGAGCTGGAGGTGTGCAACTCTTACACTCACGGAGGGAGTGTCAGGGCGGTGACCCCGCGCTGTTAGCAGCAGAGCAGGCAGGAAACTGCCGCTTGCTCACAACACCAGGGCTTTTATTCCCATAGTCTTTGCACCTTAAAATTTCCAACTTTACTGCCTCTCCTTCTTCCATCAAAAATGAAGTTGTACCCAGAAGTACGATTCTTTTACCAAGAGGCAAAATTTCTCAAGGCAGCCCTGGATTTGTTTATGCCAATGTGCGGGCCTGTTGGCTTAAGACAAGCCTTTGGGAGGGTTTTGTACCGAGGAAAACTTCTTAGTGCTAGTTCCCTGGAAGCACCAGGTTTATTGATTGAGAGTGAGAAGTTGTTTTCTCTTTTGAAATTTGTAAAAATGAACTAGTGCCCAGACAGATGAATGTGTTAGGCACAGAAGCCATTCATTCTGCCCAGTGAAGAGCTAATGACAGAGGAGGAAGTCAGCAGATGATGCGTGTTCCATACCTACTGTTTCCAGCCTTCACATTAACCATGTGGCGAGTTCAAAGAAGCCAGCATAGAAAACATGGTGACACGATAAAGGTGATGAACACGAAACACAAAGCCTGGGAGAGCGGTGCCTACACATCAGCCAGGGCTTTGATCTGCACATGTCCTGTTTGAAGCCGCCCCGGGAGAGTCTTTGCCCCAGCTGTGACCTTACAGATTACAGAATGGAGCGTGCCCAGGGGATGACGTCTTCTGGGCACCGAGGGCTGGCCGTGTTCACAGCGAGTGAGGTGCGTTTGAAGCCAGAGGGACCCAGCCTCCCCCATAACTAGCCGTAAGACTTAGAGCAGCTCATCTGACATTTTACAGCCTCTCGTCCTCGTGGGGTCCTGGGGAGGAGCGTGGAGCCCGCGGCAGCAGCTCAGAGCGCCCATCACCCGAGCCAGGGCGGTCAGCGGGGACGGGCTTCTTGCGGGGCAAGTGCCTCGGTGCGTCCGAGAGGACAGCAGCACGCCGCGGTCGCCCAGCTGCCTCGAACATCTGGAGATGCCCATGGCCCTCGGACACTCACGGACTGTCTGCTTCGCTCCAGGGGTCTCTCACCCTCGGCTGCTGTCATTCCCCAGCATGGAAGACTTTCCATCGGAAGGAGTGTAAGATGGCTTTATTTGATCCAGAGTGCTCCAGAATTACAGCCTGGTAGACTTTCTGTTAGAAACTTCAGATGCGCTACATTCATGGCGCAGTTCTGTTGAGCTGGGACAAGTCTGCACGTCGGGTAGCCCCAGAACCGTAGCAGGTTGGGAGCGAGCCTGTGCTTACCACGTGGCGGGACGGCGTTTGCAGCCTGGAGAGGAGGAGAGAGGCCCAGAACACGAAGCGAGGCGCAGCACTCGGGCTCTGCCTGGCCCGAAGCGACTGTCTGCTGGGACTGGCTGGGGCTCCCTCTTAGCACAGGAGTCGGTCACTGTTACACACACACAAGTTAGCGTCTAGCTCGCTATGTACAGAGAGACCATTAGGCCAAACCGAAGTACACACACAGCAGCTTTTGGCCAGACTTAATTAAATTTAACAGTTCCTTTTGAAGATTTACAGTGCACACTTGCCTTGACTCCCGTAAGGAAACACATTCAGCGCCGTGTAATGTGGTGTTTCTAAAATTAACTGAACCAGGGAAATCCTTTGGGCTCCGTGCTGCTGCTTCCTCACGCATCCGGAGTTCTGTGGCTGACCGCGTGGCCGTCAGTCATCCGCGGGGGTCACTTGGAGTCCAGAGAGGCTGCTGCCAGCCAGCAAGGCCCTCCCGTGCACCTCAGCAGGCTGTTTGCGACGAACTCCCCGCGTCCCTGTGATTCAGACGAGCAGAGCCGCGCTCCGCGCTCCGCTCCGCAGACGTCCGGCGATGCCCCGGGTGTGCCGCTGGACGTGAGGGCGCCGGTGTCGCTCTGACCCGAGACACGTGCGCGGATGGTCGTGGTGCTGCCATGGCGTCTGGCAGCCAAGCCTTCTCTGCACCAAATTGGCTCCTGACCGTGGACCCCGCATCCTGGGCTCGGGGGAGCCAGGGTCCCCACACACATCGCCGGCAGAGGAGGCGCTGTTCTGTCGGACTGGCAGCACCCCCAGCTCTGGGGACATTGCTGCCTTGACTTCCTGACCAGTAACTGTGGCCTCCACCAACTTTCTTCCTGTCAGTGCAGTGACACAGGGCGAGGAGCAATGTGACGGGGCTGCCCCCACCCCAGTGCCTCAGAGTGGGCAGTGCCTGCCTCCGCCCCAGCGTGCACCACCGCACCAGGGCAGCGTGCGGGCTGAGATTAGGAAGCCCGGGACGGCTCGAGAGAGCCCCAGGGCCGCACTCTGGGGGCACACGGGTAGCCCTGGTGCTGGCTGCTCTGAGGAGAATCCGCTGTGTCTGGCTGAGGGACTTTCAGGCTCCAAACAGCGCCACCGAGGTTTGTCTCTCATTAGGATTGACTACAGTTCTGTAACAGGGCACAACAAGTGTCTTCCGTCCATTAGAAGGATGAAGACGCTGAGTTCTGAGAAACAGTAATCTGGCTGATGTCCCTTCACAGAAAGGAACCTGTTGCTCGCTCTGTCTACTGCGGCTTGACCCTCTGACGGGAGCACGGAGGTGTCCTGTCATGTGCTGCTGACCCTCGGGATCACTGCCTTCTGTTACTGCCCCGTCTGGGCCATAGCACCCCAGGCTGGCATCGGCTCCTGGAGGATAGCATGACACCACAGGCGCCTTCCCGTCGCCAGCGGCTCCTGGGCCTGGGCCTGGGCCTGACAGCATGGGAGGTGTTTGTTGGATGAAGGAATAGATCACTGAGGTTGCTTAGTAACTGTGAGCAGAGGAAAAGCTCCTCTGGGTCTTAAGCTGGTGATCTCATTGTTTGCAGCTGAGATTCTCCATCTTCTGGGCACTGATAATTCAGTAGCATCTGGGTCGCTTCCACTCAGAAGGGTAGCCACGGGGTGTGTGATTGCACTCGGCTTCAGGGAGGACTGAGGTGACCTGAGGCCGAGGCCCGGCTCTGCGGATTGAAAAGCAAATGCTTGTCTAACAGGGCCGTGGCCTTACGTCAGATCATCTGTAGGATGTAGGTGAAATGTTTTTCTTCAACTCCCTGTTTTGCTGGTGGAGCTCCTTTCCAAGCAAGGGACTGAAATCCATGTGAGTTAAGGGTAATTATATTTATTTCTGCTTTTGTGTTGGGGGAGGGGAAGTTATGGGATGGTTTAGAGGCCCCGTGGGAGGACTGGAAGGAGTGAGATAAAAACTCATGGGCCAGAACTTCCGTGGCTGGGACCAGCACTTTGAAGGACGGATGGATCCTCACAGGAAGGTTCCAGGGCCATGGCTGGGGGCTGCTTCGAGTTCTTGGTTCACAGGACTGTGGTGAAGGAGAAAAGGAATACTTCTACCAATTTTAACAGTAATAGAAATTTAAAAAATTCTCTAGAATTCTCTAGAAAAAAATCTCCTATGCCTTGGGAGGGTAGGAGGGTGGTGCCTCAGAGTGGGCAGAGACTGTGCTGGCTACTGTCGTTGGGTTCGCACAGTAGTTAGAGGGGTGTCAGGTGACTCCGAGGACAGTGGGGACCCTGTGCTGAGGAGCATCTTAGGCTGATGAGGGCAGTGAGGCGCGCACAGCCCTCTTATAATCCAGGGAGGGATGAGTTCAGATGAGGAATTTGTTCCCCCCCTGGTGAAACCTCTCTGTCTCTCCGTCATCACTACTAGAAGAATCAGGGTGTCTTTAGCTGATGGACTCTTGCCCATCATGGGGCTACTGAGGCCTCAACTTGCGACTGGAGGGAGAATGGAGTTATGTTTGTGCATGCCGTGGCTGGCTCAAGGGCGAGGTGATGCTGGGCCTTAGACAGTCACAGTCATACTTCAATCGTGAGATGATTTTTACCCAAACATTATGTAGAAGGGCTCTCAGCCCTTGGTCTCTTTGGAGAGGTGCCCTTGAGCCCTTGTGGGGGCCCCAGCCCCAGCCCAGCGCCGCAGGCAGCTCAGCCCACTTCTCCCGAGGCCCCTGCCTCTTCTGTGGCTGCTCCACAAGCTCGGAGCTTCAGCTCTGTGAGCCCCGTACCTGTCGAGACTGTAACCTTCTGGAGGGCAGGAATCTGGCCTTTTCAAAGGTGCCAGGCAACGTGGAGTGCTCAAAAATGTGGGGGTGAACGAAGGGTGAGAAGACCACAGGGACCCCCAGCTCTGTGCGTGTAAAGTCCCTCAAGCCGGGGGGGCCCAGCTGGGCCCTTTTCCTGGGAGGCCCAGCTTACGTCATGCTCGTTAGGTGAACTAGCCTCTGCCGCCCAGCCTCTGTCTTTGGGCTCGTCTTGAGGCCAAACGGCGTGATGGTGGGACAGCTGCTTTGGAGACACGCATACATTGGTTCCCATGGTCCAGGGCAGACCACACTTCTGAGCACTCAGGAAAGCCCACGTTTGGACTTGTCTGGAAGGTCCTGCCCAGTCTGAGCCCCGAGCTCAGGCCCTGCAGAAGGACCTTTGATGAGCAGATGGACACAGGCTCTGTGTGCACTTGGGCACTGGGAGAGGACAGACCTGGACTGCACTCTGCGTGGCCAGTAGCGGTGAGGCGTCACGCAGAAGAAATCCAAGGGACAGGACAGACCGAAGGAAATCAAGATTTATTTCAGCTTTTAGGTGAATACTAGCTCCATGGGCTCCTGTCCAAGGGAAGAGGAAAGAATAAAGAGAAGTTCCAGTTTTATACACTTGGTCGAAGGGGGTGTCTTTCTGCTGACTCACCGGAATAGCACCAGGGGTGACAGTCTTGTCATTTAGCCTTGTAAGAGACAGGGCCTTACAACCCGTGTGAGGACTGAGCGTCAGAAACTTGTTTTCAGGACACACTGCCAAGTTGACCTGTACTGGAACGAGGAGTTTCGGCTGCAAGGGGCAGGGGTGACCCAAGGGCGGGCTGCCCAGGGCATGGAGGGACTTGTGCCTTTTGAGTCCTGCTTCATCCTGGGGCTACTGGGGCCTCACAGCCATGGGCAGGGACGGTGCTCGTACTGTGCAGGGAGCACGGGCCCGAGAGGCTCAGGCGCTGTGGGACAGGCCGCTGTCCATGGGGAAGCGGGGCCGACGGAGGCCAAGGCACTAGGCACCTAGGCCAGAGTGGTGCAGCCACTGTGCCCAGGCCTCGCTGCCCAGCTGCCTCAGCCACCGACCGGTGGCATCCCAGCAGGCTGGTGGTGCCAGAGGGGACACACGTGGCCCTGTCAGGCTGGACTCTGGGACTTTGATGTGAGCCTGCTCGTGTCTGGGTGAAGCCAGCTGAGGATGACCTGTGGCCAGAATTTACACCTTGGGAGGATGAGGGACGAGCCGAGCCCCAGGCCTGGCCTCAGGGCGCAGCCTGGGCCTGGGAGGGGCCGGTGGGAGTGTACTGTGATTCTGGCTACGGTGATGAAGCAGCCCTCAAACAGGGCTCCTCCACCTCCTGCTCCTCTCACACACAGTCGTCATCACAGCTCCAGCTTGGAGGGATTTGCAGAGGTAAAGCCACAGGCACATCCTGCATTAGCAGACTGACCCCGAAATCGCTGCTTTGGCCTGGCAACTGCAGGAGCTCTGGACCTCAGGGCACAGCGCCACATTTCGAACACAGCAGGACTCAGTTTCCCTCGGTAGCTCTCTCCCTAAGCCATGCTCAGGACCTGGAGGTGGGGAGCCAGCCCTGCAGTCCCTCCTGTCGGATGCTTGCCCAGTGACAGCTCCAAGCTCCTGGAGGGCGGCGGACCTCTGCCAGCAAGCCCGGGGCGCTGCCCGACTCCGACCTGTGGGTCTCTGCAGTGCCTCCCTTTCCCGACATGATGGCGTCTGACATTCTCCCTGCAGGCGTGGGGGACACAGACCGCTCCAGGGCGCACAGGGCCTGACCCCCAACCCCTTTCTTGGTGGCAAATGTGCCAAGTGTGTGTGGTGGCCACATGCCTGACCAACAGGAGAGCAGGGCTGGCTCTGGGCACTGTGGCTCATTCCCTCCCATCCGCCCTTGGCAAGCGGGCTTCCTCGCAGGGTACAGCGGCCTCTGGCCCACAGTGGGGTGCACACAGGCACCTTGATGAAGGGGTACATAGTGGTGGATGTGGGGCCCAGGCCTGTGACGGCGTGAGGGCACCCGTGAGACGGGCAGGGCCGTTCCCAGCAGCAGCTGTGCCATGTCCTGGTGCCGGCCTGGGGCCAGTCACCATCCCGAGGAGGGGACCGGTTCTGCTGGAATGTACCAAGGCCTGTGTCCTTCCACCGGCCGCAAGGTGCACATGGTGGGTGCTCTTGACGGACCACAAGCGACAAGATGGTGTGGCGGGCTGTGCAGAGGGTAGGGAAGGCAGGGAGCCCCTCGAGAGGGCCGCAGAGCCGCCCGGAGGCCGGCCTCTTCCCGAGGGGTGCCGAGGGGCTCTCCACAGCAGGCCCTCGCGACGGGCGGCAGAGGCACGGCGAGGAGGGGCTGGAGGCATGCGCCCGCGTCAGGAGCTGCGCCGACAGACTCAGTCTTGTCATCTGTTCTTGCAAAATGCCACTGTGGGGGAGGTTTCCGGCGTGTTTTGTGTTCACCGCAGCTGAGCCCACTTTTGTAAATATTATTCCAAAATCAACTCAGCTTCCCATTTGGGGACAGGACTTCTACCTGCCAGGACATGTCTCAGCCAGGACTCAGGTCCCCTCTGTGGGCTCCCAGCTTCCTTTCCTGATCCCCAGACCCCACCCCAGCAGAGGGCTTGGAAGACCCAACTCCTGGATAAAGAAAGGAGGACCGCTGGCAGATTTCTTAAGATAATAACACGACAGGAAAAATAATGATCCAGTTAAAAAAAAAAAAAAAACCTGGCAGTGATTTTTCCCAGGGAGAGAATTGTCTTTTGTTCAGCAAAATACCTGGATGACATTTTGGAGTATGAAGGGTGACTCCCAAGGTCACGGCTGCGCTGGGCCGGATCGTGGTTTGCGCCCTCGGCTGAAGCACTTCCGAAGAACCCTGCAGGCGCAGACTTGGCTCCCAGGCCCCCGACGCCGCTGGCCAGGCAGCAGGAGCTCCGAGAGCTCCCCGGAGACGTGCCGTCGGCACTGAGGTGGTCCTGGTCAGAGCCGGAGAAGGCGGCCGGGAGACGGACAGCGGGCCGCGCGCTGGAGGACCTCGCAAGGGGTTAGGGCTGGGCGGCGGCGGGTCGTGGTTCCCCGGGACACTCTGCCAGTGAGGACAGAGGCTGTTGGAAGGGTGCCCTGGCATCCCATCTTGGCTGTTTGCTGGGCTGGTGTGACCAGCACCACCTTCACCACCGGGTGAGGGTCTCTGTGGCCCTCGCTGCACTGCAGGGAGGGCAGGGGCCTTATCAGCAGCATGATGGGTCAGGGAACGGCAGCAGGGGCTGGGCATTCTGCCAGAGCAGGACCCTGGAGTCACGGGGAGCCGGGACTGTCCTACTTCCTGTGGACCAGGCACGAGGTGCTGCCCTTTGGATCCCCGTGGAGAGCACCCAGCCCCTGAAGGCCTCACCTACCTAGTGCTGAGATGGGACCTCGAGCCGATCGGCCACTCTGCACTGCCCACTCCTTCTCCTCCACCTCCGTGCCCGGCCTGTGCCACAGGAATCGTGGTCCTTCATGCTTGGTGCGGCCCGAGCCCCCAGCAGGCCAAGAGGTGGACGAGGCACGATTCACCGTCCGAGCGCGGCCGTGGTGTTCATCGAGGTGACAAGTGCACTGTGGCGTGTACCAGTTCTGCGCCGCGCCCTGCTCAGCCCATGGGTCATTTTCCCTCTCCAGGGTGGGTCTGACCACCTCGGCCCTGGGGATCCACCTTCTGCTTGAAGACTGTTCTTTAAAAAGAAATAAAACAAGGGCCAGAGATTTAGCTCAGAGGTTTTGGAGCCTGCCTAGCAAGCACAAGGTCCCTGGTTCGATCCCCGGTAACCACATGCAGTGATATTGGGCATGGCGACTCACGCCCACCAGCAGTCAGTACCACACACCACAGTGCCGGGCGTGGTGGCTTGCACCTGTCATCCCAGCACCCGGGAGGCAGAGGCAGGAGGATGGCTGAGTTTGAGGCTTGCCTGGGCTACATAGTGAGCTCAGGGCCAGCCTGAACTACAAAGCAGGACTGTCTCAAACTAAACTATGAGCTGTAGCTCCTGCGTTTCTGCTGATGTTTCCTCTGTCCTGTCTCTCCTCTCCCCTTCCACCGTGTCCATTCGTCCCTCTGCTCTGTTTCCTCACCTTCCTCCCTTCACCCACCACCTCTTTCACTTCTGTGCGGTTCTCACTGCACCACTTGCCCCTGATTTGCGCGGAGGTGGATGAAGTCACCCGTGAGCCGCTTCCTGTTCTCCCTTGTCACGAGGCCGCCTCAGGCTTGGCGGGCGTGCTGGCATCCTCGGCAGCCTGGGGGCAGAGTCGTGGCTCTGCTTTCCTGCGTTTGCCCTCAGGTCCCGGACACTCGATAAGACACTCACTTTTGGCAGCTGAGAGCACTGAATCTGCTGAGGGCTCCGGATGACCTTTGCTCTAGAATTGGGGGAGAGGAAGGGCGACCCATTTCTTCCCTCATGGAAGTAAATAGCTGAGTGTGTTTTATGCCCAGGTGTTTGCCATATACTTGATACAAAACCATGTCCTGGAAAACTATAAGCCAAACTAACTAATAGAAATAAACTGAGTGAGAATCATTATTTTTTATTGGTACCACTTAATGTGAAGAAAAATGCACATTTTCCAAAAATATGGAAAAAACGTTCCATTTGGCTTATTGGGTCCAAATGTTAGGTTTAAATTATTTTACTATGCAAACTTTCTTTCATATCTTGGCAGTGGTGATTTCCATTTTTATTCCTTTGGTATCCATAATCTTATGAGAATCAAAAACATATGCTTTGAGATCACTGGACAGCTCCTCCTCCAGCATTTAAAAAAATGCACAGGAAGGTTATTGCTCTGGTAGCAAAAATAACAGGAACGCTATGGAGGAAATTACGAGGACATCTAGGCTGGATGGCAAAGAGGTTCAAAGGTGCGTTCTGGTTTTCATGCTTTTGATTTGCAAGTCATTAAGCTGGAAGAGCCTCTGCCCCCTGCTGACTGCCGCTAGGAATGCAATTGTTTCTCCCCGGCAGAGAATGCTTATGCAGTGATTCCGGGTTTGCAGTGTTGGAGCAGAGTGGGGGACTTGGCTTCTCCAGTCCTTTGTAGTTGGGCACTGGGTGCTTGGACAGGTGCGGTAGGAGCGGAAGGACTTCGGGCTCCCTTGGCCTTCAGGGGGAGGGGCATCTGGCAGACAGGGGACACATCAGACCTAGGAATTTCAGAGATGAGGATAAGTGAGTGTAAGGCTGACAGTTTGGGGTCTTTCCTGAGAAAGAATTCGGAGAGAAAACAATTGAAGAATAGTCAAATGGTGGACATGAGAAATGGAAGGTGAGAGGGCGAGGTAGGTGGATGTTCAGCCTCCCACAGGAGAAGGTGCCAAGGGCTCCAGGCAGCTCTGCCCATGTGCTGGGCCCTCGTCCAGACCTGGCAGCCACGTGCTGTGGACGCTTCCGTGGTCCTCGGCCAGACAACCTGACCTCGCTTCCCCTGGGCCTCATCTCAGTGCACGCTCAGCAGGATCTAGTGTTCAGACGGGAACGAGTGACATCAGCGGTCTGCTTTCTGGGCCCTAGATGGGGTGAGGGAGGGAGAGAGGGACAGGGAGAGAGAGAAGTGGGAAAAAGAAGAAGACGGGGAGGAGGAGGAAGAGGAAGGAGAGGGGAAGGAGGAAGAGAAGCGGGACAAACAGGAGAGGACCCACAGTTTGAATGCTGTCAGTCGGAGCCCTCTCATCCCCAAAGAGTAGATGCTGTTACTTCCCCCCAGATTTATGTTCAGAGCGGGACACGCACCAAGACCTGTGCTCACCAAGTCTGGCGGCGAGTCACCAGGAGAAAGAAGTGGCTTTGTGCACGGTCCACGCCAGGGCACTGGGTTCTGTCTGACGTGGAGCACTGGGGTTTTCACCATTTTGCTCACACGAACTCTTATGAGCCTTAAAGACACTGAATACTGAGCAGGGGCAGCTAGAGTTGCAGATACCACTGATCTGAGAAGATATACACCTTGTTTCACTGTAATGTATGTGAGTATTTACAGCTATTCTGGGGGAAATATATAGGTCTGTCAAAAATCGCCACAGGTACCATGACTCAAAAAGGGATAAAGCCCTGTGATCAGGGAGCCTTCTACCACTGATGAAATGGTGCCCAGTGTGATGCTCACAGGTGGAAATAGAGCTTGCTTGGAACTGAGGGTGGGGCTGGAGACACCTGCTTCTGCTCATGTCTGTCTGTCTGTCTGTCTCTCTTGGCTCTCAGTTGCAAAATCTGTGGCATAGGCTTGGTAGGCCCCTCATGCTTTGCCTGCATGTGCTATTTTCATTTCTCTAGCCAGGAAGTGAATTGGTAAGGGTGCCCCTTCCGTGACCCTGGGCGTGGCCCTGGAGACCAGGTTTTAGAGACTAAGGGACCACAGTAGTTGTTAAGGCACTGACTCACTCTGTCAAACCTACTTGCCTCTTCACATCTCGCTTGCATGTGAGGGACTGTTCAGTTCCATCTCCAGACAATGAGAGGACAGAGTTTAGCTTCCCGGTGGTATTTACTAGTGGTCTCCAAAGACTACAGGTCTCTCTTCCTGGCTGCCTACGCTTGTTTACCAGGACATAGCGAAACACAGTCAGGGACTTACGGCTCTATTGTTCATATGTTGACCTTTCCAGCCTGAGGTCTGTCTTCCTCTTGTCCAGAGTATCTTCAGGCTAAGCCCCTAGTGTCCCTGACATACCGTGTCATCTCCTGCGTCCTGCTGTGGTTGCCCCTCCACTGTTCACTGAACTGACTTGCCTTGCTTCTCCTTCGTGCTCCGCGGCATTTAGGTTCATTGCGGGTGTTGTGGGCGCCATAGACGACTTCCTCCTGCTTTGTATCTGCTGAGCTCTCTTCTCAGGGTACTAGGCCTTGCTCAGGGTATGCGGTTTCTCTGCTCTTGAGTTCGAGATTAGTGCACAAGTGTTGTAATTCATTCAGACCTACATTTTTGCAGTGCACCTGCTGCCTTTGACCCCTGACGATCATCTCAGTCATTTTCTTGTCACTGAGACACAATATCTGACACCCACAGCTTAAGGGAGGGGAGGCTCATTTGGCTCCCGGTTTTTAGAAGTCTCAGTTTTTGGCTGGCTGCTCCAAGTCAGAAGTAGCACAGTGGAAGAGTCTGCAGAGGAAGGCTGCTTGCCTCATGGCTCTCAGGAAGCAGAATGAAAGGAGGCACCAGGGAGGGGGAGAGGGAGATACACCATTTTTATCCTGTGAAGTTGTATGGACTTAGACTTATCCATATGTTTGCATTATTGCTGCTTTTCATTACTTCTGTATTTCTGACTTTACCCATGTGACCATTTCCCTTCTGCCTAAAAGATTCCCTTTGGTATCACCTCAAGTGCTAGTCTGCTGGGGAGAAATTACTTGTTTGTCAGAAAAATGCCTTTAATTGACCCACACTCCTGTAGGACGCTTTGATCTGCTATGCGATTATATTCTTTGGGCTGGGGGTATAACTCAGTGGTTCTGGTGTCTGACTTGCAAGTGCAAGGTCATGAGTTCAGTTTCTTGTACCAATTTTTAAAAAGTATTTTCTTTCAATTTCTAACTCTCACGCTGGTCGGAAGGAGTGTGCTTTTAGGCTGGCTGTTGCTCATCTGCAGAAGGTGCTGAGGGTGAAACCCAGGCACCTGGGACTGTCGCCAGCATCTCGCCTCCAGTCAGGTCCGTCCTCCGAACCGCGCTCCGCCGCCAGACTTCCGGTGGATGGATGCAGGAGTGAGCCTGCGCTCCTGACCCAGGCATTGCCCGAAGCCCTAGTGCTGGAGCTCAGCGCGTTTTGAGGGACACTCCAGGCCTCAGTGCTCAGGACAGCGGTCTCACCCTGCACGCACTTTCTATGCTAGTCATGTGGAAAACTTCTCCCCATTCCCCAGAAACACTGTACTTTCTCTGCCCCTCAGTCTGAACCTTTCCCACTCTCCTTTGAGGGGCTCGTAGCACTACTGGACACGTGACCATTTTTGTCCTCATTTCTCTCTATTGCGCTTTTGTGCACATCTGGAAGCTTTCCTACATGTTCTACCTTCCTCGGAGGTGAAGATAACATCTTCGTTACTTGGACTTCTCTTCCATTTCAAGCCCCCAGTGCCTGATAAACGCAGAGTGAATGTTCTGAAGGCATGAAGGTAACAGCAAATGACAGTGTCACATCTGAGTCCGAATTAGTTGCAGGAATAAGAAACAGGCCCCCCTCACAAATGAGCAAATGCCACCGAAATTGCAGAACTGCTCAGTTTTTTAATAAATCACATCAAATATTTTTGACTCTGAAAGTGGAAAGTTTCCAATCAGATGGTTTATAACCAAGTGGAGCCGTAAAGACCCTCTTATCCTAGAATCCTAACTTGGCTTCTTGACCTTGACTGCAAATGCCAATCGGATACGCGGGACGCTTGCTGTCTGATCCACATGCATTGCATTGATCTCTGGACACTGAAACGGTGTCTTTGCCAGGTGAAACTCCAATGCGCCCAGTGGAGGCGCCCGCAGCCTTGCAGGGCACTGCGTTTCATCTGAAAGGAGCAGCACAGTGCGGGAAGCAGGGTGATCCGGTCTGCACAGGCTAGGAGAACCTCCTCCCTGTCTCCTTGCAGGAAGGCTCGCACCGCACTCCTAGCAGCTCACCCTCCCGAGTCCCGGGGAGCCGGACGTGTCCCTTCCCGGGGGGCCCCTCTGCAAGCCTGTCGGCCCAGGTTCATTCGGAGCCATGGGGAAGACTCGAAGACAGAGGGGCTTGCGCTCTGCAGGCACAATCGGAACCTGTCACCACCCTGGCCAGGAACGTCTGCAGAAAGTGGGGGGCTTGAGCTCAGGGCCGTCCTGGCCTGCCCGTTCCGGGGACCCTTTCCCGTCAACAGCCCTCGGCAGGTTGCCTGACATCTCTGATCTCTTGCCTACATCATGGAGGTAACGCTAGCATTTCTGATCACCTCTCAGAGTATATTGTGAGACCCGGCAACCTAAAGACTGCAAACATATGATAGCCAACACACAAAGTCCGTTTTGCTTCTTAATCTCCTTAAGATTTTCTGTAACTAAGATATGTGATCAACAATATGGTGAACACTTAAAATTAAAAATATTATTACACTGAAAGACCCATTTCCATTCATTTCCCGCTAGACACACTCCCCTCACTCTGCACATACTTATTCCATCTTCCTGAGTGCTTTCTGAAGCAATTCTGGAATTCCCCTTTTGTGTCTTTATGGTGTTCCTGTGGCTGCTTCCATGTCCTAGACTGATTGAAAACGGTTCCCTTGCATGGTCACTCAGACCCTGGGGAAGCGCCAGAGGTGCTGGGGCGGGTCTGGCCCTGAGCTCGGCGAGGACACAGTCTGCTCTGACGAGCTGCCTTCCTGCGGGATGTCACTCAGCAGCAGCTTTCACTGAATTTTTCCTCACACCTCATAAAGGTGCTCATGAAAAAGCATTTCTAGAACTGCTTCATAAAGTGGCAAGAACAATGGGATACGTGTTCAGAGTGAGGGGAGGGGAGGACTTTGTGGGCCTGAAGGGAATGTATCTTTCATTGTAATAATTTTGGAAATTTAAATATTCACTGGCACCCTGGATGCCCCCCGAGAACACAGTGGTAAAGACTGAAAGCAGCGGGCGCCGGGGAGGGCATGGCAGGAAAGGCCTTCACACTGCTGCGGGGAAGGTGGCCGAGTCGTCCCGGCAGGAGTTGGGAAGGGAGTTTCGCAGACAATAGCAGCAGAGGGGCCACCCGGTCAGCCCACGTTCTGGTGTGTTCCCCAAGAATGAAGTCAGTAGGCTGGCGAGCCACGCCGTGTGTGCCACGGCCCAGTTCACAACGCCCACACTCTGGAGCCATCATCGGGGCCATCAGTGGGTAAATGGATAAAGAGATCCACTATTCGGCATGAAGAGACACGAGAGCGTGCTGTCAGAGGGACAGGAGACCCTCAGGGTGAGCCACTCAGAAAGGCAAACACAGTAAGGACCACATGCTTTCTCTCTTGCAGAAAACAATGCCATGACATTAATAGAAATTAATAGAAAGGAGACCGTTAGAGAAAAGAAAGGAATTGGGAAGGGGAAGAGATGGACAGCAAGACAGGGTGGGGGTTGAAATGATCAAAGAATGTTATATGCTTGCTCGTGTGAATGACCCGGTATTCTGGGTTAATTTGCACTTGCGTAGAGGAGATTAGCACGACAGCTGTGGGACTCCTAGCCGGACGGCTCCTCTGCAGGCCTCCAAAGCACCCCCGAGCCTCCCTGACCCTGGCGGTGGCAGCGGGGCTGGCTGCGTGCTTTGCACACTGCTCCCCCGTGGGGGGCGGACGCGTTCCTCGAGGCTGAGCTGGAGCCCAGAGCCTCGGGCGGCACAGCGTGGCACGGGAGCTGAGCCCGCACTACACCGGGGCATCCGGCCCTTGCTGCCGTGCGCGGTTTTCCACTTCCGGTCCCTCTCTCCCTGACTCCTCCCCCGGAGTGACTCAGTTCCTGAGGGCAAAGGGTGAGCTACGGTTTGCGCTCTGGCGAGAACTTGGACCTTCGAAGTAAGAAGGAGACTCGCTCTTGCGCCTCTGCGGTCCCTGCCCTGCCAGGCTGCGGCAGAGCCCCCGACCTCTCTCCTGCCCCGCAGGACTTGTGTGGACGCAGACACAGAATTTAGGGCACATGGTTCTAGCTTCATCTCACCGTGCGGGTCTCGGTGCCTGAGCCCCAGGCGCCTGCCCCTCCTCCCCCGCACACCCCTGTGCCCTGGCTCAGCACCCGGCTCACAGGGTGCTGGCTCGTCACGGCCGGGTGTGACCTGGGACTGGGGTGCGGGCACAGGGAAGACGCTCGTGGCCAGGGACCCCGAGACCGTCCGGCCTGGGTCCAGCCTGGGCGAGGCCTCGTGTGGGCCACTCCGCTTTCGTCTCCACTGCCAGTGTGTGGCACGGTACCACCATCCCCTGGTCCCCTACACGTGCCCTAGGTGCTCTCTGTGCCGTCTGTGTCGAGTCCTTCCAGTCTTGACGGAAACGGGAAGGGGCTGGACTCTAATGACAAGCCTGCAGAGCTCAAGAGCTTTCAGGTGGGGTTTTCATGCGAAAAGCTTGAAGCAGCGAGCGCACTCTGATCGTTCCTTCTAAATCCGCCCCGGCGACACCCACGTCCCCACCTCCCTGCTCACGGGAGGGCAGCTCCTGACGGTCACTGTGTCCTGACCATCTCCCCTTCACTCAGCACTGCGCTTCCTCCTGCACGACTGGAAATGCATCGACATTATATCCCACATGTCTATATTTATTGTAGGCTGAAGCCACTGTAAAAAACTTTATGTGTTTATTTTCTGTCCAAATTTTTTTAACAAGCACGCTTATCTACTCTATATTGTTTGTGGGCAATTTAAAGTAGAGTCAAGAGCAATACCAATTACTGACAAGATGCAGCCCTGCCGTCGCCGGTTCACCGCCGCTAATCCTGCTTCCTCCCCAGGACGCTTTTCCTCCCCGGCTCCTCGGGAAGTGCAGGAGCTCGGGCGTGGTGCTCGCAGGGCCTCCCGGGCAGGAGGGCAGGAGAGCCCTTCTCGGGCTGCAGGCTGGGCGGCAGGGGGGTTGGGCCCCCCTGGTGCAGGCCCTCAGCCGCAGGGGCTTCCTGGCCCGCAGTTCCTGCCCCGGGGCCAGGTCTGCGCAGGAGCCGGAGGGCGGAGCTCACACCGACAGAGTGGTCCCGGCTTGAGCGCTGTACCCGGGACAGAGACCATCGCTCCTCCGTCCCAAGCGGGTCCCTCGTGGAAGGCTCAGGGGACAAACGAGGGGGAAACCCGGAGGGAAGAGGAAGTAACCCATGCTCCAGACAACTGCCAGCTTCACCACAGGCGGAATCCCTCAGGGTCCACCTGGCCCGGGTCGGCGGACAGCCCGGTGGCGGGGGTGGGGGGTGGGGGGGCTGGGGGGGCTGGACCGCCCTGCGGCCCCTCCAGGGTTCTGCTGAGCCGGCGGCGCTTCCTGGCGGCAGGACAGACCCTAGAATAGGTGGCGCCCCGTGCACTGGACACGAAGTAAGCGATTCTGCTTGGTACAGATGATTTTGGAGGGGTGCGGTATTATTGAAATAATTTAAGCCTAGACTTACAACAGCAGAATACAGCAGCTCATGGTTATTAATTTTCTGCAGTCGTATTTTTTAGCTTTGAAGATAGGTTAAAGAACTGAGGAATATATACACAAAGACAGTTGGCAGATTTCAAAGTGAAGATTTAATTTTACCATGATTTAGGCTGAAATGTCGTACAATTGGTAAGTTTGTGAAGGTTAAAATTAATCAGACCACATGGTTTCTAGAGTTGCAAAATCATGACTGGGGACTTAGCAGGGCGTCTTCAGCAGCAAATATTTGTTGGAGAAAAAGCCTTGTTTTAAACATAAGACAGAAAGTGAAACCGATATTCTTCATGCATTTCTTTGAGTTCAGTCCGGTCTGGCTTTCATTTAAGTTAAACGCTGCTGAAGCTCAGCCTCCTGTGCGGCAGCAGGACCAATCAGAGAGGCCCGCACAGCCCATAGGCTGCGAGCGTTCAGCACCGCTTGATGTGGATTCAGGCAGAGCCTACTGGAGAACATCCCCAAATTAAGCGTCCCGTGTTTCAAAGAAACCACAGTTTCTCTTCCATCCCACTGAAGACGCGTGGGGGGCGTGTGGGCGTGGGGAGGCATCTTTTGTTCACTATGGTGTCCAGAAAGCTTGCTCGGACTGCAGGTTGCAGCCTCATCATTTGTAGCACAGAACGGTTTGTCCGCCTTTCAGAGCGGTTGTGAACATGGAGCACGGCCCCTCTGGGGACGCCTGGGGGTCCGCCTTCGGGCGCCTGGGTCCCAGCGTGGTCTGGGTGAGCACGGCGCATCCGGATGGCTTCACACACAGCTCAGTCGGCTTTGCCCAGAGAAGCGGAGCCCCGGAGTCAGGCCCGTGAGGCGGCTCTGTCGATGCGTGGGTTACTTGCGCTCTGCTCTTCACTGCCCACCGCGTGCGATTCCAGCCTGACTGCGGGCACATGAGAGTCACATAGGAACAACTCCGCCTCATGGTTCGGCTCCTTCAACCTGTGCGTAGCTGAGTCGTGAAGAGACAGGAGAGTCTTCTAGGGCCAGTGATGAGCAGTAACCTCGTCCTCTCTCTGGCTTCCTCCCGGAAGTACGGAGAGGCCCAGCGGGCCTGGGAGTGGGCTGAGCCGGGTCTGCCAGCCCGACCTGGGTGCTGAGCCCAATGGCAGCGGTGGCTGCCCTGCCACCGAAGGGCACTTTGCTCCCCTGCTCACTTAGTGCTCTGGGGCCGTTTACGCCCAACGTCTGATTTTAAGCAGGGCCCTGGTTCTCACAGGGGTGCTCTCTGGGCGAGTGTGACCCTCCCTGGCAAGATGGGGTGGAAGCTGGCACCGGTCAGAGTGGCCTGGCTGGGGGGTGAGGCCGTCAGAGCTCGGTCACAGGTGCCCAGTGGCATCGTGAGTCCCCGGCTCCCGGGGCCGCAGCCCGACTGGGGGGCAGACTGCGGGGAGCGGACTCTGAGGCCCGCGGACGTGGGGGAGGCTTGTGGATCTTCCCCCATGGCTTTCATCCCTCCTGGAGGAGAGCAAGCCTGGCATTAATTAGTATCGTGGTATTGTTTTCTGAAAACAGAATCAGAAGGCGTTTTGCCAGATATAATACCCACTCCCCCAGCGATGGATGCTACAGGCCTGGCGAGCTGGATAAAACTGAGGTTGTTTCTGAGTCTTGTTCATATGGGGGTGTCTGGCATTAGAAACAGCCGCTGACCTTCCCAGCGAGAGGGCTGGACTTGGCTCGTTTGTTAAATGAAAGCATTGGACTAGATGAAACTTAAGGGTACTTCTAGCCCAGGAATTTTAATTTTAATAAGCTTCTTGGATGATGCTATGAGAAACAACAGTCCTTTAAACATGGCTTAGAGCTTTTGCGTAGAAGACCCTGAGGGCCGAGACCAGAGGTCTGAGTCCCCGCGGCCTCCACCTTCCCGCCCAGAAGCCGGTCTCGCGATGAGCGGTGCTCTGCTGGTTCTGAAGGCTGACAGGAGGCTACACGTCGTCCGCGGCGGTCACGTCCGTGAGGGTGATTCTCCCTCCTGAGAGCCAAGCCCGGCGGTGCGGGCCGTGCGGGCGTCTTCCCGCCCCCGCTGTCGGGCTTGCGGTTACTCCCGCCTCGCCGCGCTCTGCTCCGGTCACCCTCCGCCCTCGCCTCCTCCGACTCCGGAGCGTCTCTTCGCTGCTTCAGAGCCGTCCCGACCTCGTCTCGCGGTACCCGGCGTCGGGCGAGCGGACAGCAGAGATGTCGGCCCGGGCTCCGGGAGAGGTCTGCAGAGCGAGGCGCCCCTTATCCAGGGTGCGGGAGTGACTCTGCCCCGCAAGACGGCAGAGGGACTTTGCTCGGACCACGGGGCAGTCTGGGCTTGGGGGCCTCTGCTCCTCCCCGGCTCCTGCTTCCCCAGCCCCTCAGCAGTTCCAACCGTGAAGAGCCGCCCCGGGCCCAGCCGCACGGGCAGCCGTGCGCCCTCTAACCTGGGCGCCCCAGAGTCACGGGAACCCTCGGGCCTGCGCGGAGGCCCCGCCAGCCACCGCCTTCCCGGTCTCGCGACTGAGCATCACGCCAGCGACCCGGCAGCCTCAGAGCACTGGCTCGATGGGGGAGACGTGGCCGCGACCCGGGGGCTGAGCTTGGTCCCCGCAGCGGGTGAGCGGGGCGCTGGTATCCAGGGCGACGCGGTGCTGCCGTTGCTGGTGAAGATACCCACAACGGGGACCTAGCAAAGGGGGAAGTATGCAGGGCTTTAGTTTTCGCCATTACATTTTTAGAAAAAGAAAAATACACACAGACGGAAAGTATACCAAAATGATGAGAAAGATACCAAAATGTTTATGGAGTTATCTCGATGTAATTAAATGGTAAGTGATTTGTAATCATTTCCAAGGAGGATAACGGCTTTTGTAATGTGAAAAAGAACATCCAAAATGTATTTCCTTTCAACTCGGTGGTGTGTTTCCCTGAGGGTTTTGCCGTGTGTCCGGAAGGCGCCCAGCCGAGGCCGAGCGTGAGCAGGCCTGGAAGGGCGAGGCCGGAGCCCCGGGACCTTCCCGGGGGAGGAGCTTGGGGCACCTCCGGGAGCACTGCAGACTCGCCAGCCGCCGGGCGCTGGCCAGCCTCTGCGCGCACACTAGCTGCTCAATATTCCGGAGGACGCGGGGCCCACACCGGTACGTTCCCTCCAAGGTCTTTTCTTATTTTTTCTTTGTTTACCTCTTGGGCATTGCACCCGGGTCTCTCCTAGGCTAAGCATGTATCTGCTACTGAGCTACACGCCCAGCCCCTCAATAAAGGGTCTTTAATATACCTGCCTTCACCCCAGGTGCGGTGAAAACCTCCTAGTGCTTGTATTTTTAATAAGGTAATAGTCTTTTAAACATTAAAATTAATATAGCCAATAGGAAATATATCCCCAAGAGCATCATTTATATACCCAGTGTCCAGGTAGACACACCTGGACACATATTTATTATTCCTAGGCACACATGAAGTTAATTTCCTTGCTTGTCCATTGCTATAAATGCCATAATACAGGGCAAGTGGGGGAAACAGTCCAGCCTCACTACCCCAGTAGTCCCGAGACTGGACATGCTCTAAAAAGACGGGAGCACAGACAGACTCATTTTGGGGGACCCCGGTATCTGATGCCCGCAGGCCTTCATGTGAAGGGGGGTCGTCTGGAGATGCTCGCACCTGGGCAGTGTGGCTGGGCCAGCAGGTAACGATGCCAACTGTGCCGATCAGCTTCCTGTCACTGTGGCAAGGTACTCGGATGCTCAGCATTGAAAATGAAGACAGGTTTGTTGTGGCTCAGGGTTTCAGAAGACTGAGTCCCCGGTCCTTTGGGCCTTTGAGCTGAGGTGGCACGGCATGGCACAGTGGGAGTGCCTGGCAGGGAGGCCTGTTCCTCTCAAGGAGGCCAGGGCACCAAGGGAGAAGTGACAGGGGACGGGTCCCAGTATCCCTGGTGGCCTGACTTCCTGTCTTTAGGTCACACCTATTAAAGGTGTCTGCACCTGTCAGTAGCACCTACTGGGGCCTGAGCCCGGGCCCTTCAGGGGGTCGATCTGAACTGAAGTCCGCCCGGCCCAGGGACACTGGCCACAGGCCTCAGCTTCGGCTGTCTCACCCTTTGTAAAGTAGGTACTTGCAGAAGCTCTGGGAGTTGGGGCGTCCCCAGGGGCTCATGAACGATCAGCAGGAGGGCAGTTGGGGCTCACGGCACAGCAGCACGGCACTGCGCGTCCAGCTTGCCAGTGAGTGCCCAGTCTCCGTCCTGAAGGTCATATCTGACCCCGCCTTGTCCTCAGCACTTGGGCCCGCTGAGGACACACAGTGCACACGGCGCTTCCCGAGCAAGGGCCTGGGCCTTTGCCTTCCTCTGCCAACCGAGCCCCGTCATCACTGACAAGCCAGCCTGCCTCATTTCTCTTGTTTCATTTTTACCCTTGTTTCATAATTTCTGGTATGTTTCTTCACTTACCTCTAAATATTTTGAATGGCATTAGTTTGAGACTTTAATTTTTTTTTTTTTTTTTTTTGAGACAGGGTCTCGCTTTGTAGTTCCGGCTGGCTCTGAGCTCACTATGGTGCCCAGCAAGCCTCGAACTCAGCAATCCTCCTGTCTCTGCCTCCCGAGTGCTGGGATGACAGGCGTGAGCCACCACGCCCGGTTTGAGACTTTAATTTTAAGAGACTTTTATGAAACAACCTGTGTCTGCTGTGAATTCACACTGATACCATTAGCTCTCCTCTGAGCTTTGGAATTCTTCCGCCCGGACCTGGGTTCGCAGCGCAACTGGATGGGAAATGTCCTCGTGTGTTCTTCGCTTCCTCCTCTTGAGCTCGCCTGCTCCTTCCCGGCTCTGCGTCAGACTCGGAGCCGGTTCTCGCGGAGGTCCAGGCCTTCTGCGCAGGCTGGCGTCCCTCGGGCCTGCTTCTCTGGCAGGCCTCTCCCTTCGGCGGTCCTGGCCCTGCCCTGGACGTGCGCTCCGGCGGGGAGCAGCGGACGCCCTCAGGGGGAATCTGCTGTAGAATTCCGCCCCAAACCTCCCTGAAACCAGACCTTCTACCTGGGATTCTACAGCCCAGAAGTGAGAGTCGGTGACAGCGCGTCGTTTTGCTCGGGGAAGGTCCCAGTCCCGCCGCCTGTTCCCAGCAGACTGCAGAAGGGAGCCGTGGTGAAGGGTGGACCCTCACACGGCTGGGCTCGGCGGGGCTGCGGACTCTCTACCACCTAACTAGCCATCAGAGGTGACTGCTGTTGCTGCCAAAACTTCCTGCGCAGCATGAAAGCAATTACATGAAAATGCAGTTGGAGATTCCAGTAATCTCCTTGGAGCAGACAAATAAACTTTGAAATCATTTACAAATGATGTACCAAACCTGTGTGGCATGCACTCAGTGCAGGGGACGCGCGCTTCTCCTAAGAGGCCGCTCCCGTGATGAGACTGCGCCTCACGGGCGGGCGGGTGGCTGCCTGGTGGGCCTTGTCCCCTTCCGGGCTCGGCTCGCTCAGCGGAGACCGGGATGCTGGCAGCCAGACTGTTCCAGCGTGAGGCGGGGTGCGGCGCTGGCACCACGCAGCTCTGCGGAGACGCTTCCTCGGCTGCCTCCTGCGAGGCTGGTGTGGGAGCTGCCCTTGGATGGGCCCGGAGGACGGGCCAGGCGCGGAGGGCTGCCCCGGGCGCGTGCTCCTGGCCCGGCTGGAGGCCGGGGGGCAGCTCTGAGCGCACACTCCTGATGGCCTCGCCTAGTTCAAGACAAGTTTTCCTGTACATTACTCCCTGATAATTAAAACCTTTAAAACACACAAATAGAAAGCGCGCCCTCTCGGAGACTGTAAATTTCAACTTTTGGAGTTTGGGGCATTTACATGATATTCCTGGACAACCAGGTTAACTGCAGTTTCCATGAGCCTTGTGCTTCTGCGATTATTTGCCGTGAACGCTAGGCTGTCACTGCTTTACCGATGCCTGCTGAATGACAAGTTCCACGCGCAGTAGCAGCCACACAGCTTCCTCCCAGATTCTCACTGAATACCCTTTCTATTCCAAAGGGTTACACCTTTCTCCTAATCCTCCTTCAATTAATGCTTGGATGATAAAACTGTAAGGGTAAAATGATTTTAAATTGTAACAGTCAGCGTTCAGTAACATGGAAGTTGTCACTGGAAATACTGTTAAATGATGGAACTATTGCTTTTTTGTTGTTGTTATTTTGAGACAGGGTCTCGCTTTGTAGTTCAGGCTGGCCCTGAGCTCACTATGTAGCCCAGGCAGGCCTCGAACTCAGCCATTCTCTTGCCTCTGCCTCCCGAGTGCTGGGATGACAGGCATGAGCCACCACTCCCGGCGATGGAACTATTGCTAAATATTAAGTAACGGAAAAGCAAATGTGGTTAAAGGATGGGGGAATTGTTCATTAATAGATACGTGGTTTTCACATAGCATCCTTTTGTTGTTGTTGACAGGGCCTGAGCTGCACCCCCGGCTCCTTTTCTGTTTTAAGACAGGTCTCACTAACTCACTAACTTTCCCAGGGTGGGCTCAAATTTGTGGTCTTCCTGCCCCAGCCTCCTAGAGCGGTGGGACTATGAACGTATTCTGTGTCACCGAGCCTGGCTTCACTTAGAATCTTAACATTACTCGGGCTTGATGATCCATCAAGTCAGAGCCTGGAAATGACACATTCTGGAGGAATCTTCCAAAGATAGGAGAGTTACATTATTTCAGATTTTGTGTATGAAAGTAAAAAGGTTTTGTGCCATGTGGACTTCAAAGAATCCAAATTCACCTGCACGTGGCAGAGCTACCGTGATGGTTCAGATGGAGGCTGTCCAGCAAAGGCACCTGTGTTCACATACGGGGCTCTCGGGGGCCGAAAGGCTCCTGGGGCTCTGTGCTCCTCATCAGATTTGTCCTGCAGTGATTTCAGCGGCGGCAGAGCCCGTGGCTGGGAGTGGTGGGGTCTGAAGAGACAGGCTGGGGTGCCAGGCAGGGCCCCCTGTCTTCTCTCCCTCTGCTTCTGGCCCACACGCTCGGGCGCTGTCCTCCCCCAGGCTTCCCACCATGCCTTCCCTGCTTCGGACCTGGCTGACTGTGGACGGGATCCTCAGAAGGCCATGAGCCGAGCTGTCTCTCCTTTAAGCTGTGAGTGTTGAAACAGCACGACCGCGAGGGTTGTCTTTACGGAACAAGGGTCTCGGAAGTGTTAAGCAAGTAAGGCGGATGGTGTCAGGACCAGTGTGTCCCAGAGGCGTCCCAGAGGCGTCCCAGGCCCTGTGGCTGGGCGTCGGGTGTGGCTGGAGCCAGGGGCCTCAGAGCTGCGGGGTGTCTCTCCCCGGTGCCTCTGCTTTCGCTTCCTTAAATGTGTCGACACTTCATTATCCCCTCGCACAGCGAGGCCCTGAGCAAGCTGAAAACGGGAGATTCCTGTCCGAGAGCGGGAGGGACGTGCCTTTCACACCCGTGGTCTCCCGTTGGGCCTGTGGGGCCCAGAGGGTCCCCTGTCCTGGAGGGGCCGCCTGTGGACTCGGCGTGGGAGGCGTGTGCACCCCGCAGCCTTCCGACACCCCACGTGGGGGCGGGGCGGGCAGGTGTCACGGAGGAGGGGATCCGCAGCCTCCTGGGGTTGCAGGGCTGCCGTGCGCGCAGGCTGGGGCCCAAGCCCAGTGTGGGCCTGCGCGCTCCGTCACGGTGGGTGCCTCGGGCTGAACACAGATCTAAAGGAGGCTGAAAGACAGACGCGTCTCCCAGCGGGGCTCCAGGCCTGAGGTGCCAGCGAGGCTGACTTCCTGATGGCTTCAGGGGGCCACGCGCCCCAGGCCGACCCCACACGTGTGCTCAGGTCGTCTTTCCGGGCTGCTGCATCCGCATCGGGCCTCACGTGGCTATGACCAGGTACGCCTGCAAACACACACTCCCGGTGCTGCGAGCTTGGGCTTCATCCTGGCATCTGGGGGGCGGGACCCATGACACACCAAGACACAGTGAGGTGAGAACGCAGGGGTGAGGCTACTGAGGCTTTCAAAACGGCAGCTGCAGAGCAGGGGCCCTGGCTGTGCCCCTCTGGGCCCCTGATTACAGCTTCAGGCCCTTTCTTCCCGGCCCACCCGCATCAAACCTCTGCAGATCCAGCTCCTCGAGACAACCGCAGAAGCAGCCAGAGCTCTGCCCCTGCCCAGCTGGCAAACTGTGCTCCGCTTTGCTCGCCAGCTCCTCCGGCCCACGCCATGCCATGCCATCACGTGGACTGGGGTGTGTGGGTCGAGGCCACTGTCCTGAGGAGCTGCAGAGCTGCCCTGTCTTGTTCCCTGCAGCCGCAGCGGGGTGAAGAGGGCGCCGCCAGGGACGAGCGAGGAGCTCTGTCCTGTACCTGCTCATTGGCCACAGGAAGTGGGCGGGGCCGGCCGAGGCTGGACAGGAGCCGTGCGCACTCCAAAAGGCGAACCCGTGCACACCACCTCCCACTGTCCCCGCAGGGCCCGGCCTGCTGTCGGGAAGGAGCTGCCTGCCTCTGGGACGGGCTCAGACGTCAGTGTGGATGATAGGGCGGCCCCGGGACTCACCTAGGAAGTGGTTAAATGAAAGAAGAGGAAGATTAGTAAGTCCTAGCTGAATTGGAGAAAGGAAGAAAACACAGCTGTGTGGTGTTTCGTGTGTGTCTACTGGGCCAGAAGGAGAACAAGCCTGGCTGTTCACTGCTGAGGCGCACGTTTCGTCTCCAGCACCTCCTGACCTTGCTCTGGGGCTTCAAAGGGGCCGCGGGGCTCACCGTCTACTCCGCTCACCCAGCACCCGCCCTCCGCCACCTGCCTGAGCCAGGAGACCATTCGGTACTACGGCGAGCAGAGTGGGCCTGCAGCGTGGTGTGGGGCATCCGCCCGGCCCGCCTCGCCAGTCCAGGAAGAGCGCGTGCTCCTCGGGAGGCAGCTGCGCGGGGTGGAGGGCTCGCCGAGCCGGCTGTCTGCGGGGCTCTGCTCCTGCCCGAGAGATGCCAGCTCCCTCATCAGTGGAGCTGCGGAGCAGGGCATGCTGCCAGGACCCCGGCGGGGGGTGGTGCAGGTGTGGTCTGTATCGACCCGGAAAACCACAGGTCAAGGACTGAGGAAACGAGAGGCACCTGCGAGTGGCCAGCAGAGGGCGGGTCATGGCCCAGGTGTGCGGGCGACGGTGCCCCACGGCACAGGGTGCTGGCAGGATCCGGGAACTGTATGCTTCGCTGTGCACGTTCCGCGTGATGCAGAGGAGAGGGCTGAGCCGCTCTGGGCAGTCTTCCTGACTCTCCTCCGGGGCGTGCGGGCTGCTCTGGCCGACTCTGGAGTTCGCTGGCTGTTACAGCCGCACTCGCTCAGGTCCTTGCGTTTAAACTGCGCAGTGGCCTCGGGATCTGCTCTTATTAGCAGAGGCTTCCACAGTCTTCCCTGGGGCTGGGGTTCTCTTCCATCGATGCACATAACTTGGCGAGATAGCAGGATTCACCTGAGTTTGGCCACATTAATACCAGGAGTTTTAGTATTTTGATGTGAGGATGACATAAAACCTTAAAATATCCAAGCTGCTTGGGAATACGTGTGCCAAGGGTCAGGCCATGGTCCGGGCAGGAAGGCTCCCTCCACCCGGTTCTTCCTGGAGATGCTCTCCCCGCTCAGGGGCCGGGGCTCTGCAGCTGAACATATAGCCTGGAGGAGGGTTGTGTGTGCTCTGTGCGCACACATGTGTCTCACTGCTCTGCCGATTACTGATTAGTTGATGTATTTATGCCATTTACATTTAGTGTAATCCTTTATGTTCGTAATGGAATTTTGATATTTTTACTTCCCATTTCTGTTTTTTTTTTTAAATTTACCTTTTGTGGTTACTTAGACATTTTTAGAATTCCATTGAGTTATTTATAATGTATTTGAGTATCTTCGGATAAAATTTTAGGGGTAGGAGTCATTATGAAGTATATAGGTATCATCTACATGTCATACCTCTATTTAAGTCCTTTTTCCTTCCACACTTAAATTTTCTTAAATCTCTCCTCCCCGTACATCGAAAACCTCACCAGACAATAACTAGGAAACTCAAGCTAAACAGGAACGCCCATGATTTTTACTCATACTTTTGCTCTTTCCAGTCTTCGTCCTTTCTTCTTCACGTTCAAAGATTTCTTTTCGGAAAAGTCCCTTTCTTTCTGTGTAGGCAATGTCTCCTGGCCACGGGGAATCCTCAGGGCCACGCGGATGCTGCCAGTACCGTGTGCAGAGCCACAGCCGTGATGTTCCCGGCCGGCTCCTCTCGGGTCTGCCCGGCTCTGTCTGCAGACCGCACAGCCTAGCGCTCGAGTCCGGATGGACAGTGGCCGCGGGTGTGTGGCTCGGCCCAGCAGCCGAGAGCGGTGCAGGACTCTGAGCCAGGCTCTGGTCCTTTTCTGCCCTCCATGTGCCAGAGTTCAGCCATGGCTCTTGCCCTGCTCTTCCTGTACAAGGTTGCTTTTTGATTTATTTGCTTGGGAAACCTCGATTTTCACAGTGGGTTTAGTTTCCAGAAGGATATGCAGATATCATTTTCCGGCTCATCTGATCCAAGTCCAGCGGTTTTGCACAGGTCATCTAACACGATCGAGTCAGAGGCTGTGGCTGCTGAGTCCCAAGTTCTGGTCCGCACGGTCTGTGATTCTTCGCTGTGGCCACTGCTCACCCCTTGCTGAGCACGAGGAGGCACTGACTCCGGCATGGGCAGCACGGTGCAGGATGCTGACCTGAGGTGGAAAGGGACTGGACACTTCCTGCAGCGAGCGCCCTGCTGGTCTCTCAGGCAACAGGCAGAGCTTCCCGGGATGGGGGGCGCCAGGACGCGCTGAGCTGCCACCGAGCGGTGACAGGTGACAGGTGCGTCTGAGGCGCTGCCTGCCTCATTCTTAGGGCAGCCGGGCACAGCCGGGGGTCTCCGAGCTGCGTCCCAGCCACCTCCAGCTGCGAGCAGCTCCTTCCGGTCACTCTGGGAGCCATGTGCAAGGGGTCATTTTCTGTGTGTCCCAGGAATAAGACAGGCTGGTGACCACGTCTGAGGGGCTGGCTTCGGGTGGGGCGTCCCCTGTGAGGGGACGAGCTTCACCTGACGCCGCGGAGAGCTTCTCCTCCGTGAGGACCAGCACCTGCAGGCTGCTCGGCCTGAAACGAGGGAGGGTGGAGACAGCAGCGGCGTGGGACTGTGACAGAGGCTGGCGCTTCCCGAAGCCGAGACGGTCCAGGCGTGGAGAAGCAAGTGACACCAAAGGTGTTTCATTCCATCGGACAGCAGATTAAGAAGTGAAAACACTTTCAAACTGAGAAGTTAGAGTTTAAAATGGTCTTGTGAGGCCACAGCTGAAGCTTGTTAAGTATTTCCGAAGGAAATTAGACTCCGAGCGGCCCTCTTTAGCCTTCGAGATTTAGAGTGCAGAGGGTGATCACCTGCGTTTGCAAGCGCGGGTCCGCTCCCAGGCAGGGCGGCCGGAGGGGGAGCGAGGGGAGCGGGCGGAGGCTGCGCCCTCGCCAGGCCCCGTGAGCCGCTTCTGTCCGCACACCTGAAGCTCTCGGGACGCACTCTGGCCGAGGAGTAGCGGGGCGTCGCAGCAGAAGAGCCGCGGGGCCCTGCACCCTGAAGAAGCGGTGAGCGGGGCGGACAGGGGCTGGAGGCCGGGGACTTGTGTGGCCGGGAGAGGGGTCAGCTTGTAGGAGGTCAGAGCAGCCGAGGCCCAGGGAGCCCGTGGGAAGACACGAAGAGCTCGTCTGTGCAGAACAGACAAGTCCAGGAAGGACCTGGGGCAGTGCGTCCAGACGGGTGGAAAGGAGGGGGGAGGGGGAGAGAGAGAGACACACGGGGTGGGCGTGTGCGGAACCATAGAGATTAGAAGAGCCCGGGCGCTCGCCTGGCAAAGACTCACTCCAGCCAGGCTTCCGTTCAGGTGGCCAAACTGGCATGTAGGCCGGAGGTGCTTCCAGCATCAAGGAGAGGAGAAGACTTTGGGTCCGAAGCCCGCCACTGGGCCGGGAGCAGGGAGCAGACTTCGCCCCAAGCCCAACTTCCTGCTCCCCACGAGAGAGGAGCTCCATGCAGCTTTCGCAAGGACAGTGTCTGCTGTTCCACGCAAGTGCTTGTTAGAACTCTGCAAAGCACTCGGACAGTGTGAGCTGTCGCCGTTGCTCTGCACCACGGCCGGCCATGTCTGTGTGGGCTGCGTGGGCTGCATGCAGGAGCCTGTGTGTGTGGGAAGTGCTCTGTCTGGCTCCTGCTCGCCCCCGGAGTCAGACAGTCAAACTGTTCACCACAGTCCCGGTACTTTGTATTTTCTTAAATCCACTGAGATTGTGGGTTTGGTTAATTGAATGCTTTGTTGAGTGTCGGATCCTTCTGACATGTTCATACCTTCTGATCACCTTGAAGCTTTTGTACAGGCAAATCATTGATTTATTTTGGACCACACTTGGGTGGTACTGTTGTGAGTGTTGTGTTGAGAATATTTTTGTTGAACATGTTGGAAATGTTGCCATATTGAAAGGCACCTTCGGGGCCATGGGAGTCTCTCGAGGAATGTTTGTATTTGCCTAAGACACATCTTATTGTAGAATCTGGGCGAGATCATGCGGCAGGTCCTCTCTGGACACTTTCCCAGGCACATCCTTGGGGAAGGGGCCAGGCACATTGGCTCAGACAGTTCTAATCAAATGGTTGGCAAATGTACAGGGTTCTGAAAGCTTGCAGAGAGAGAATCTTCTGATCACCAGGCTTAGCAGGTTATCTGTGAATATTAGGGAACATTTTCATGGAGATGGGGAGTTGGAGGAGAGAGGAGAAAGGAGGGGAGGATGTGGAGTCAGAACAAAGCGGCAGACTCTTCGTTTCAGCAGCCAAGGATTTGCAAGCTGGAAACAGTGACCCCAAGTGCACATCAGGATGATTGGCTCACAAAAGAAGCAACGTAGGGCCCTTTCTTCTCTTTCCCAGTTACCCCGACATCACTTGACTCATCCTTCTGGAACTATTTCTAGCTATACCTCTGAATCTGGCATGTTCCCTAAGCTCATTGAAATGCACAAGTGAAAATTATTCATCTGTTTGGAGCTTCCACAAAGCGGAAAGTGCTGTCCGAAGTACATAGCTACAGTCACACAGTCAGATCCGTTACCAGAAGAGGACAGCGATGCTGGAAACAGTGCAGCGGGCCAGAGGCTGATGGAGGCGAGGGAAGATGGGAAGTCCCTGCTGCTCATGCTCAGAGTGGACAGAGCGTGTCCGTCAGGGCTCCACGGAGCTGGATGTGGGCCACCCAGCTGGCCCTGTGGAATCTGCAGAGAAGGCCCAGCCGGCAACAGAGAGCAAAGACAGAAAAGACCAGTGCACGCTAGGACAGACCGGCTGGGTTGCTCGGGGCCGGGGGTTGACGGTGAGCCGGAACTTTGCGCTCCTGCTTCTGCAGGGATCAAAGGGGACTGCTCAGATCACTGAGCACAGCTCTCCTACAGGACAGGACTTGGACACTGGCCTCCCGGCACCAATTAGCAGAGCCATGGACATCCCAGGGCATAACTGGAGAAGGTGACTGTGGATATGAGTTAGGAGCAGGACTAATTTGCCAGGGAGGCTCAGTGGTGCCCTCTGCGGTGCAGGTGGGTGCAGGGCAGGGCTCTGCTAAAATTCCACCGTCACACATCTCCAGGCAAAGGTTTCTAGCCACCCGTCTTGAAGTAGAGCTTCCTGCGGAGGGGGCGAGGCCAGAGGTCTGCAGGGGACCTGTGAGATCTGTTTCAGGCATTATGAGCGTTCGGGACGCCTGGCAATAGGAAAGGCCGTGAGGGGAGGGAACACCGGGGAGGGTGGGGGAAGGGTCTAGCGGTCCTGAACGTCTTCAGGGAATTAAGAATCTACACTCCAAAATACCCTTCGTGGCATGTGACATAAAAATATTGGTCACTTTGGAATTGGAGATATTTCCTCTCTGTCTGGGTTTTGAATACACAGATTATCAGCTTTCAGAATGGGGACAGTATCGTGTTTGGGTTGGGCGTGGAGTCAGCCAATGGAGTGGAACTTCATGCTTGTGCCTCTTTGTGTCTGATCATATTTAACCACTCAGCCCCTGATTTCTCATTTATACAGTAGAGGCAATGATACCTCCTGGCTTCCAGATTTTTCAGGAGGTTAAAATAAAAGGCTCAGCACAGCCTTTGGCACAGATGAACAGGTCCTGTGTATTCGTCTCCTCTCCTTTTCCATGTTCACAAACTCTCTCAACCTTTAACGAGCTGGCGTCCCCAAGAACCAGGAGCAGCTGGCGTCTGTACTGAACTGATAGGGTTGTTGGGGGGGGGGCTTTCTAGAACTCCGACCGGCTACAGTTTTGCCCTTCGGATCTTCGCAGTGTCTTCTATAATTCTCTGCACGAGAGCCGAGCGATAGCTTTGCAGACTCTGATTCAACACGTTGATGTTTCTACTTACCAAAGCTAAAAGTGCCGGTTTCTATTACTCTTACACATCAGACTGGGGTGAGCCTCTGGTGCCTCCATTAGACTAAGCAAGTATTTTTTAAAGGAACAATTTGGAATTGGTGACCTTCAAAAGCTTATTACTCATAACTGTGTGTGATTTGCATAGTGTTTATAGGGTCACCTCCTACAGTTGAGGATACGGTGTCCAGACCTTCGGCGTCCCTGGCTGACCCCAGCTTCTCTGGTTCTGCCTCCAGGCAGCTGGCTCAGCACACCAGGCCTGTGTTGCTCAGGGTGATGATCAGCTTTCTGTACTTCAAATCCAATTCAAACCAGTATTTTGTAAAATACAATAAAGGAAAATGGCTGGACAGATCAAATTAAAAGCACATGAAGTAGAAGTTTCATTTATTTTGGTGGCAGTGCTAGAGGTTGAGCTCAGGAACCCTTTAGCAGCAAATACATCCTCACCCTTTTTAATCTTTTATTTTTCAGTGGGTCTCACTAAGTTGTCCAGGCTGGGCTCGAACTCTTGACCCCCCTACTTCAGTAGCTGGGATTGCAGGTGTGTTCCCACGGTGTAAAGGAGGAAGGGCAGCTCCTAGGCTCATGGTTCAGTCCTCAGCCCACTGGGGCCCAAGGAAAAGTGGCACGGGGGAGGGCACGGTGGAGGACATGGGCACCTCATGGCTGTTGGCAGCGGAGAGTGAAGGCAGGAGCCAGGGCCAAACATCGCCTTGCGGGCCCCGTCCCGAGGGCCCGGCCCGTCTCCGTCCACCTGCCTTGCGAAAGTCCCCTGGGAACACGTGGGACTTTGAGGCGCCCTCTGAGATCTAACCCAGCACCTGGCCGGGTCCACTCCTCCAGCAGTTCACACGAGACTCATTTGCCGGGTGCCGAGGCCAAGCACCAGGCTGTGTGCCTTTCTGGAGCTCTGGGCCAGCACGGGGCTGTGAGTCAAGGGTGCCCACTGGGATCTTGCCAAGTTAGATATGTGGCCGCGGTGGCCCGTCGCTTGGCATACGGTGATGGGAGGGTGGGGCACAGGGCATTTGAAGCTGGTGGGAGTTTTCTGAACCTGTGAGCGTTGTTCTCAAAATGGCG